>CABHPR010112082.1:0-21354 GCA_902168415.1 Peromyscus melanophrys | reverse complement strand
CTTAAACTTCTCAAACAAATAAAGCTCTTGTATAATGCCACAAATTGGAAAGTTAGAGATCAGCATAAGAATCTGTAGCAATTAGTAGCTCTTACCTCACACAGGATGTGTTCCCGAAGGGCTGGACACAGCTAAGAACAGCTACCGGTTGCCTAAATTGGAAAAAAAAATTAGCAAAATTACCTTTTTAGAATAAAAGTCAGAAATCAAAAAAAAAATCATCTTCCTTTGAAGACTCATGGCAACACATTCTCCTTTGTATTTATAACCCAAAGAGTTAACGGAAGACAGCCAAGATGGTCTGTACATTTCTGCGAATGTCTGTTTATCATGTAACGTTAGCCCTGGCAGTGGCTCCGGCTCCCTCATTATCAAGCTGTATTAGCTCAAACTCTCAGCATTGTTAGGTGGGTGAGCTCATGGCCTATTTCAGTTTTAAATTAACACTTGGCAATCACCCGGGTAATCAAAACAAATGATTCAGTCATTTAGAAGAGATTTATTAGTTGAGCCTTTTTTCCTTTCTCTTTTAACATCTTTAGAATATTTTGCCACAGGAGGGCTCTGATCCAGTCAGAATATAGAGCACAAGTCACCAGAGGAATATTTAGGTGTTGCCATGGAGATGAGGTACCCTGTGACCATTGAAGTTATCTCTCATCAACAACAGGATTAGGATGCAGGTTAGTTTGCAGGTTCTTCCCAATGTGAATGGTGCTGTGGGACTAGGAAACAGGTGTCCCCTGGCTGCTGCTACCCATGACACCAATGCACAACACAATGTCCTCCTGACATACAGCTGCCCCACAAACCCCCACACATCCCCATCTTGTACCTCCTATCACTTGTAAAGGGAACCTGGTGAATGACAGCTCCCTGAGCAGGATCCTGTCCGGGTTTTGTTTATTTGAGAAAGGATCTCACTGTGTGATCCATACTAGCCTCAAATTCAGGATCCCCCTGCTTCCACCTCCCCCACTGCTGCCATCACAGGTATGTGTCACCACAATCAGCGGCCAACTGTTTTGTCCCCACACCCAGAACAGGCTCTCAGGAAGTTTCAAAGGGACAAACATAAAGCAAGTGTTGCTATCAGATCTGAAATCCCTCCTGTGCCCCCACAGCCATTTCCAGGCTGATTATCCAACAGGCAGTGACTACACATTCTATTTTTTGCGGGTGCCAGACAAGAGCTGGTGCAGTTAGTGCTACATGCTGATACAGATATCTATAGATTTGCCTGTTTTTGACATCTTAATGACGACTGTCACAGTTAAGGACAACTATTCTGAAGTTCAAATGAACACACTGTTAACTGAAAGGACGGGGTTCTTGCTGGCCAAGTCAAAAGCATGGTCAATCGGTGTCAGTGGTAAAGAGCTAACATTCAAAGAGAGTTGTTTAGAAGTGAACTCAGGCCAGGCAGTGGTGGTGCACACCTTTGATCCCATCACTCAAGGCAGATTCAGGCAGGTCTCTGAGTTTGAGACCAGCCTGCCTGCTCTACAGAGAGTGTTCCAGGACAGCCAAGGCTACACAGAGAAACCCTGTCTTGAAAAAGAAAACAATAACAACAACAAAAATGAACTCAGAGGACTACCTTTTACTCCTCTTCTCACCTACACAAGAGAAAATACTGTTATTTATTTCATGTGACATTTTTGTTTTAATATTTTATGATGGCAGATACGAAAACCTTTCTTTCCTACTTGTAGCTAGGCTACATGGCATGTCTATACAAAAATCTCATCTTTCACCCACACTCCACTCATGAAACTTGCTGTTTCTAGAAGGTGCCACACCCTTTCATGCAGCTGTGAAAGAATACAGCACATCACAGTTATTTACAGCCAGGCTGCCAGACTTGGACAGGCTGAGGTGAAACACTGGCTCTATCTTATGTTAGCCGCCCAACCTTTCTGAATTTCCTAATGGTAAGCAACCTCACAAAGGCAAACAGTCAAATGAGTATGACACATACAGAATATTAGCTACACAGCCATCACTTCTTAGCGCAGACAAGCACTTCAGACGCGATCAACTTGGGGACAATTTGTTATGTTCCTACAAATACTTCACACCAAATGTATTCTTCTTTTAGACCCAACCCACCTTTAATTTCAAACTTGAACTCCTCACACACTAGTTTCAATATCCTATTTCATCTTACCCTTCCAGAACGGATTATTCCTGGAGATAGATGCAATTTATATTGGGTTCTACTAAAAAGGAATCTGGTTCTCTACTTAAAAGAGTCAGCTTCCCTCCTAGGATCTTGGCCCTACAAATGCCTTCCTGCTACCTCTACAATTTCTTGTTGGGCAGGGAGGTACTACCAGTCAGATGATGCTGAAAATCTTCTATTAACCAGACCAGGATACTGGCTATCCATCCCAGAAGTCCTTGCATCTCATGTTGCCTAGCACCCTCCAGAGGGCAGAAGAGAGAAAGAGTTGGACTGAGGAGGCAAAGCTCATACACTGGGGTTCCTCTGAGCCTGATGGAGCGGTC
Organism: Peromyscus melanophrys; assembly: GCA_902168415.1. NCBI lineage: Eukaryota > Metazoa > Chordata > Mammalia > Rodentia > Cricetidae > Peromyscus > Peromyscus melanophrys. The sequence goes on along the minus strand of CABHPR010112082.1, from coordinate 18,843 downwards.
TTCTATTCCCTAACCGAGAGTTCCCATTAGTAGCACGGAGAAAACTTAGTGAGATCTGGACTGCATCTGCATCTTCCCTCACTTTCTTCTCTGTACTAGTTCCACTTACCACTAGTTGGGGTTATGAGAATAAGGACACAGTAGGCAGCATATGTGTGCACTTTTCACTATGTAGAACAGAACCACGGCTTTGATCAGACACAATGCAAAACAAAGACGAAAAGCAGAACAGCCAAACCTTGAGTAAATGTGATGACAGCAAATTAATCTTAAACAAACCTGAAATACTGGAGAGTCAGTTACACTTGCAAATAAATCCTGCCAATCTTACCCTAGTCTGACAAATTAGTAAGTCAAATTACAAACGCCATTTTGTTATTCTGGACTAAGCCAGACGTTTCTTTCATCTTTGAGGCATTTAAGACACTTCAGGTTTAATGAAAGTATTCTGGTCAGAGACACTGACGACCCTATCATAACTTTCAGCCAAACTTAAAGGATCCCCAAGTTGCTAATAAATTGAGTGAATTATGTGAAAAAACAAAATGCAGAGACAACAGCTGTTTAAATGAACTTAAATGACCAGGTGAATCAATGAAAATGGATGATCTCCATGTATTCATTGTTTCCTTTCAGATGCGTTGGATGTGATTGTCACGGCAACCATCCCTTAATCATGTTCTTCAGGATACTATGTTCCACCTAAGAAATCAAAGAGGGGTGAACTCTAAGTACCCCCTTAATTAGAGACACTTGTGATGGTAACCAATAGGCTCAGACTTCCCATTTACCCTACTGTTACTTATTTCCCCTACTTGTATTAATATGTGAGTCTGAAACACTAGTATATGTGCCATTCAAAACATATTTTTGATGTTACCATAAAATGCAACAATAAATCTAGCTGAAATGTCTGCTGGCTCCTTTCCTCTAGAAGAACTGAAAATAATTTACTGAGATAAATGGTTCAATAAAAGATGCCTTGTTTTTAATAATTTCAACATAAGACCTGTAACATAACTAGCTATTCAGTAATACATCAGTTTAATAAAAGAAAAAATATACAGTATATTTTCAGTCATATAAATGTTAACGCTGTCTAAGTTTTATTATTAAAATAAGATTAAGTATATAGTATATCTGATAATATACTCTTGTACTCTGGAAAATCATTTATTATATACAAGTTTTTACATTTATTTAGTTTTTTTAGAAATATGGAGCACTTCACAAATTTGCATACCATCATCATGGATGGCCATGCTAATCTCCTCTGTACTATCTCCATTTTACTACACATGCCGTCTAATTGAGCATTTGTTTTTGTTTGGGGATGTGAGGAGGTACACTCACTTGTGAGTGTGTACATGGAAGTTAATACTTGGTGCCTTCCTTGGTCACTCTCTGCTTTAATCTTTGAGACACAGTCTCTCACTGAACTCAGAGCTCACCTACTGGCTAGAGTAGCTAGTCAGTAACTCCCCAAATCCTCCTGTCTCCATTCTCCATAGCACTGGGATTATTACAGACAGGCAGCCTTGCATAGTTTTTTGTTTTTGTTTTTGTTTTGTTTTGTTTTTTGTTTTTTACATAGGTTCTAGAGATCTGAACTCGCTAGTGTGGCAAGAACTTTATCCACTGAGCTATCTCCTCAATCCCTCTACATTTATTTAAGTACTCATAGGCTTCTTCACAATGTGGAGATAAGCGTCATCATATACAGTTTGAGGAAAGATCCATTCTCTTCTTTAAAGGCATCTGTTGTATGCGCTACACATTTAAAGTTGCAATCAGTCCAGATTTTTCTACAGATTTCATTTCATTCAAAAACTACAAAATGCACAGATTTCCCAAAGTTAGAGCAATGAGCCATTTTAAAACTTTGCAGTGGAATAGATGTGAACATGTTTTGATAGGTTTTCAAACCAGTTAATAAGTGTGTCTTTCCTCTAAACCAGCAAAAGGTGGAAGAGTGAAAAGTACATCTCACCATTCCTAATTCCAAGGCTAAGGACCAAGCTCTTTCTATGACCATTGCTTGATACAAGTTTCAGGGACCTTTGGCCAAAAGGGAGAAGAAGAATATATATTTGTCTACTTTTTACTGAAATGTTAAAATACTTATAATATTTACAAATTTCAAGAGCCATTTAAAATAGATGTGAAACCAGACCTATTAGGCACTCAGAAAAAATGCATACAAAAGCATGAGTCAAATAGTGAAATCCAGAAAGGAAAATGGAGCGACAAATATTTGCTACAGTCAAAGGTAAGCCCTTCACATTCTTGTCCTTTGCCCTAATGTTCAATGATATTTTTGTTGTGTTTTAAAAATAAGAAGATTGATGTTCTTTCAATGACCATTACAGTGGCTCCCAAATAAAACAAATGATAAAATAAAAATTCACTTAATTGACTGAGAGGCTTGAATTAGTCATTGCCAAGTTTACAACTTTCCCACAACTCCAAGCATTCTTTCGTATTAAAAAGAAAACAGCATTTTTCCCTTCTGACATGACGACCACGGGTAGCTTTTTAGGCAAGTATAACTTCTATTTTTATCTAACTCTCTGTAGACCACTCCCCAACCTAGAGCTAAATGGAAGGTGTGAAGGACAGGACTGTATAGAGCCCATATGACAATTCCGACAGCCCCATGTTCTTCATGAACAAACGTGCAGACCTTTTCCTCCTCCTCATCTCCACTGTCCTAGCTTCCTGTTAACTGCAGCTTGATCGCATCGTAAGACCCAAGATTTCTTAAAGTGTATTTATGTGTCTGGGGGCTTTGCCTGCACGTGTGCCTCTGAACTCCCAGTGTACCTGGTGCCAAGGAGGCTAAAGAAGGTCGTCAGAGCCCCTGGAACTGGAGTTCAGGTGATTGTGAACCCCCATGTAGGTGCTGGGAATGCAACACAGGTTCTGAACCATTTCTCTAGCTCCTTATTTGACTTTTTAATGTTGGGCATAATCTCTTCTTCATGTAGCTGCCAGAATAATCTTTCCAATATATCACCTCAAATGTTTTATACTAGCAGGGGGTGGTGGCACACACCTTTAATCCTAGCACTCGGGAGGCAGAGGCAGAGGCAGGCTGTTCTCTGAGTTAGAGGCCAGCCTGGTTCACAAAGTGAGCGCCAGGACAGTCAGGGCTACACAGAGAAACCCTGTCTCAAAAAATCAAGAGAAAAAAAAAAAACAAAAGAAAGAAGTTTTATACCCTTTCTCTAAATAAACCTCCTTCTATGTCTGACCTAAGAGCCAAGGTGTTCACCATGGAATACAAGTCCTTTCACTGGGACTCTGGCCTCCTGTCCACAGCCCTATCTTTGGCTGCCTCATTACCTCGAGAGTTCTAGGCCACTAAGGCACACACAGGTGCCGCTTCCATCTAAACCAATGCCTCTCAAAACTGGCTGCACTTGGGGGAGCCAGAGACCAGTGATATATATGGGTACTGTTATGCTCTGAATGTGCCCCCTCCAAAACTCAGGTGTTGAAACTTAATAGCCAGTGTGACATTTATTATTTGGTGGACCCTTTAAGGCAGTGGTTCCCAACCTTCCCAATGCTGTGACCCTTTAATACAGTTCCTCATGTTGTGGTGACCCCCAACCATAAAATTATTTTGTTGCTACTTCATAACTATAATTCACTACTGTATATAGATCTGATATATGACCCCCAAACGGGTCCTGACCCTCAGGTTAAAAAGCATTGCTTTAAGGGATTAGAACATGGAGGCTCCTCCCTCCTGGAAAGAAATTGAGGCCCTTCCCAAAGCAGTTCCACTGCTTTTGTGTTAAGCCCTCCGGCCTTTCTGCCTTTCCCCATATGTAGTGTCTTTTCCACTAAGCACACCTTTCCAACGGGCCACACGTGTCTGGCCAGGCTGCCCAGGCCAGGCTGCCCAATGGTGCTTCCTATTTAGCAGCTGCAGTGCAACATTGCCAAAGCAGGACTACCTCGGGGGGCTTGAGGACCTCTTCAGACTGCAAAATAGTCAAGGACCCCCCCCCCCCCCCCCCCCCGCCACACACACACCCGTGGCCTTCCCTTCCTCTCTTTCCTCTACCAGCTTTCCTGACCTTCCTTGGTGCAAGAATGTGAATATTTCCATATTCTCTGAAATCCACTTTTAAGTGTAAGTAACAAGACAACATTAAGAGGTAAGGTCTTGAGGTGACATAAGGAGAGGGAAACCCTGGTGAGTAAAGTTAGGTTTCCCTTACAAAATGGCTGACAGAGTTCATCTCTAGGCCTTCCACCTCCCTTCATGTGAAGATACATCATCCCTTCATTCCAGAGGATACAGCATCAAGAAGCCATGCTGTCAACTGTAAGCAGTATTCACCAGACAATGGATGTGCTGGTACCTTCATTATGAACTACTCAGCCTCTAGAAGAGTGAGAAACAAATGTGTTCTTTTTAAGTCACCCCTAGTCTTGGGTATTCTGTTATAACAATACAGAATAATACAGTACCCCACCCCCAACAAAGATTCCCAAAGCTGAGAGTCACTGCCCCAAGTCTGTCTAGCTCGTGGCTGTCACACTTCGGTAGAGATCAGAATTACCTGACGGGGGTCCTTGTTCTAACACAGGGGGCGAGGCCCCATTCCCTAGCACTTCTGATTCAGTCAGCTTGGGTAGAGCTCATGAACCTGAATTTCTAACAAGCTTCTAGGACTTAGAATCTCTGATGCTCTGTGCTCTGGGTCCAAGGACCCCACATGGAGAAGCACTGATGTGTAGTCATGATGAGTATAATTATATGATATAAATAGATGTACCATAAAACAAATAATAAGTATCTATAGGTTAAGCATCCCTTCCCTGAAATCTGTATGTTTTTGTTGTTGTTGTTGTTTTCTGAGATAGGGTTTTGCCAATGTAGCTTTGGCTGTCCTGGAACTCACTATGTAGACCAGAGGTAGATCTGCCAACCTCTGCCCTGAGTGCTGGGATGAAAAGGCATGCACCACCACACCCAGCCCCTCCCCTGAAATCTTAAAACTACTGGTATTTCAGACTTAGGTTTTTTGCCAAGATTTTAGAGTATTTGTGTAGACTTCACCACTCATAAATCCCTAATCTGAAATATGAAATGTCCCAATACCAGAGCATTTAGGGATGTTTAACCTTGTACATCTCATTTAGACAAAAGAAAATGTAGCATCTTCTGAATTATCCACAAATGTCTTAAAACAATCCAGTGAAACTGTCTTTTTAGACTGAAGCCTAAGTGGAGAAATTATTTTCTCAGAGAATCAAATGATCCTCTGGGTAGGGTTCAAAATTCCTGACTCTCCCCACTCCCTGCCCTGCCCAGTTCAGTACTCTTTCAGGCACATCTTTGCTGCATTGCTAAGAGCATCTCCAATTATAATGACCATTCCTTGCTTGGAGAGATTGACTTTACTCTTCACCATAGTATGCAGCACACCTATGTGGATGTGTTTTAGTGTGAGCAGTGACTAAGCACTTGTTGATTCCACTCTATGATGTGCTCAGCCCCATACCTGTCAGAAGCTGAGGCTGCCAAGTTGCATACTGGCAAACATGCAGCTCCACTACAACCAATTAGCCACAGAGCACATCATATCCACATGCATGCTGCCATTATCTGTTACAGGAACCATGACAAACACATAAAGAAAATGTATGGGGTCTGAAACATGGTAGGGATGATAACTAAGTTTACCAGGTGACAATTCTGCTTTCAAATGCCATGCCAGAAGATATTTACAAAGTGCCTACCATTTTATTCTGAAGAAACAGCTACAGCAATAAAGTTCTGAGTGCTAGAAAATTCTAAAGTGCAATGCACTGGTAGTTTTGGTGTGTCAGCCAATCTTTTTTTCATGCAGGGGCCCTCCTTGTTCTTTAGCAGACAATCTCCAAATAACCACACGAGGATAAAGAGGAAACAAAGGGAAGGAGAAAGTAAGAGCTGTCAGAAGATGGCAAGAAGCAAGTGAGTAAACATCAAGAGAACAAGAAGATGCTGTCACATACCTGCCCTGTAGCTATTACCATTTTCCTCCCCAGTCCTTCCGGGTAAAGCTGACACCTCCCTATCCACAGGTTGCACATGCGCAGATTCAACCAACTTGGCATGGAAAATATTCAGAATAGAATATTACATGTATGTGGGGTATGTAGATTTTTCTCTTGTAATTATTCTAAACAACATAACAATAGGTACACAGCATTTATATTACCTTAGGTATTGTGAAGAATATATATAAAGATGGCTTAAAATATACAGAAGGATACACATAACTCATATGCATGCATATACTCATATACTCCACTTTATATAAGGGACTTGGGTATTGTAGATTCTTGCATTCTAGGATAGGGTCCTGGAACTGAACGTTCAACATCTTCCACTGGTGTGGTACATCTGCCACACTGATGGAACAATATTAATACATTATTATGAACTAAAATCTATCTTATTGACTATAATTTGGACGAGGGTCCATGCTCTGTGCCATGCATTTTGCAGACTTTGACAAATGTTGAAGGGGGGATAATATCTTTTCAGTCCACTCTGAAGAACAGTAAGTACCTCTACCTCAAGAGTACTGAACTGCTTAAGCATTGTTAAAGGATGCATCACAGGAATATCATAAATTCTTTCTTTAGTTTTATTGATTCATTGTTCCCAAACCGCTGTAACGTAGTGCAGGAAATAGACTGTTTTAGTTTTCCGAATGCCAGCCTTTCTCAACTCCACAATCTCCAGTGTGGCTCCAAACTTGAAAGGAGTCTGAAAGTTTTATTGGATCCCAAAATGAAAAATCAGAAACACAGCCCCAAAGATGCTAGAATTCCTGTTTGGTGTCTACTCAGTCTGGAGACATTTATGAAAATGGCTTTTTTAAGGCACAGCAAAGGCAGTGCATAAGAAATAGCATGAGGAAACAGGAAAGACACATAAAGAGAAAACCAGGAAGGAAGTCAGAGAGGGCAGCCACAGGGCAAAGCAGGAGTGGCAGGGGAGTGGGCACAGACCAGGGTCACAGCAATCAGCAGAGTGGCAGCAAAAACACTTCCTGACTTTTGAAGTTTTCTGACAGTAAGGGACAAACTGCACTTGACTACAGCAGCCCCAACTTCTTCCAATTATTTGTTTAATTCAATAAGGCAGAGGAGAAAAGACTGGATATACCAAAAGCCTGTTCTACACATAAATGTGTAAACAGGGTATGGAGGCTAATCACAGAAGGCCCCAAATCCGCCCCAAATCTACTGGAAGGCTCCTAGGTTATTCCTATAAAATGACTGTATGTGTCTCTGTGTACCTGAAGATACAGATGTACAATCATGTGCCACTTAACATTTCAGTCAATGCCATGCTATATGTATTACTATCCTGATTATACCTGAGCTGAAAAAAAAAAAAAACCCTGGGACTGTGAATTTTTCTGTACTGTGCGTGTGCGTGTGCGTGTGTGTGTGTGTGTGTGTGTGTTTCCTGGGTATATATGTTTGTCACAACTCATCAAATTAGAGCTCTGCTGATGTTTAGGAGGCCATATCATCTAGGTTTGTATAAGTATATTCTGATGTTTGTACAGTAGTAAAGTATCCTGACAAGTTTCTCAGAAAATATACCCATCTTTAGTAACATAACCATATATACATATCTTTTACTCTCTTTTCTTCGTTTTTTGTTTCATGAATAAGTTTGAGGCAAAATTTCAATTGTTGCATTTCCTGGATTTTCTGTTTGTTTTTGTTTGTTTGTTTGGCAGGAATGGGAATTGAACAGGTAGCTTTCTGACTCTAAGGCAAGTGCTTTCCCACTGAGCAACAGCCCCAGCCCACTTTTCCTGTTCGTGAGCATTTGACTTTCTGGGAAAACTATGTAAGAATATACACGGCTCTTCTATTTACACAATTACAGCTCTCTTGGCTGTAATGTGCCTTCTGTCCAAATATGCAATGAAACTATTTACTAAATAGTTTCCTGGGAGGTAATCAGGAAAGGGTTTGAGAAAAGCCACACCCAGGATTCCTCTGTAACACTACTTTGCTTTAAATACAGAAAACAAGATTGTACCTAAGACATAATCCAGTTTTTGTATAGAGGAAGACCCACAAACTTCTAAAGCTAATTTGGAAAGGGGTTTTCACACAAAAGCACATCAGTAGGAGCAAGGGGCACAGGAAAATTTGGGGGAGGGGTGAAAAATGCATAGCCCAACTTCAAGAGTAGTTTCCTGGTATATACGGTTGTCACAACTCATCAAATTCGAGCTCTTAAATGGCTATCATTTGTTATGTTAAAAAGGCAGCTGCTTTCTCTACGTATGCAGGCACAAACGTGCAGCTCCTTGTTTGCATTTGGGGGCTTCATTCTCTTCTAGATTTGGGTTTTTTGAGACTGGGTCTTGCTGTGTACCCTAAGCTGGCCTCAAACCCATGACCCTTCTGCCTCCACCTCTCAAGTGCTGGGATTACTGGTGTATACCAACACACCCATCATAGCTTCTTTCCTTAGTGTGATATATTTGCTACATTGGAAAATTCCTTCTCAGTTCTTCCTCTCAGAGTCTCAATCTTTTACAGGGTATGCTTTTTGTTGTGTTGTTTGTTTATAAACTGTTGATGAGCATGCATTTTGTTCACTCAAAATCATCAACTTTATAATTTCTCTCTCTCTCCCTATTTTCCTCCCTCTCCCACTTTCTCCCTGCCACGCCCCAGGTACCTTAGTTTCTAGCAAGCCTGGAGTGAAATTCACATGAAAGTGAAGATAACTGAGTACAGGCAGATGCTAGCAATCGGCTTCACAAACAGGGATGGTGCAGAAAACTAGACCTGCCATAGTTCACTGAAAAGCCAACCCTTGAAATCTTCCTAACAAATCATACATTTCAAACTGAACAGGAACCAACAGCCTTAACCATACTCTAAAACTGAAGTGAGTCACAAGATTTCCCAACTATTCAAGCACAGAGTTATCAGCTATCTTTTTTTTAGTAAGAAAAAATAAATTAAAAACCGCGTGTCTCCAGGTGCAAAAATTTGGCTTATGGCCAAATTCCTAACACTAGGCAAGTTGAGGCAGGAGGAATCCAAGGCCAGCCTGGACTTCATAGTGAGAACTTATCTCAAAAAAAAAATAAATAAAAAATACAATCTCATGGATACTACAAATTCCTTTTATTAGAATGTCTCAGGAACATTTGTATCTTAGCATACATATGCCACATTTTATGCGCTCAAATAAAACATAGCTTTGACAAGTAGTGAACACATGACCAAGAAGACTTATGATTGCTCCCTTTGAAAAGTTGTACTGCATTTTTAAAGTCTACGTGATTCTGCTGTGTCCATTTTATCTATCATATTCAAAAGACAGTATGTCTCAGTAGCTGAAATTGGAAGGAAAATCCATTGTCAGATGACAGAGTCATTGGACTTTTGAAACCTACAAGGAGCTAGTCACTTGCTGGTGATGCACCATATTCACTATCAGGTATAGTGATGAACAAGAGCAAAGGCTATTTGAAAATACACCCCTTGCCGGGCGGTGGTGGCGCACGCCTTTAATCCCAGCACTCGGGAGGCAGAGCCAGGAGGATCTCTGTGAGTTCGAGGCCAGCCTGGACTACCAAGTGAGTTCCAGGAAAGGCGCAAAGCTACACAGAGAAACCCTATCTCGAAAAAACAAAAAAAAAAAAAAGAAAATATACCCCTAGTCAAAGGGACAATTTTATCCTTTGTTCCACTCATGTCCCTCAGCAGGAAGTATCCATAAGCATCGTTACACACCCTTTTCCATGTGCTGGTACCCTAGCTATAAAGAAAAATCACTTTGCGTTCACAAGTTGCCACGTATAGAGCCCATGCAATCTCTCCTATTTGGTTCGGTCTATTCTATCAAGGACATTTCTGCGTTGAGTAACACTACATCTTCTCACCTCCCCTCTGCTCTGGAAATCTATAGTGGAGAAACTGACCTAGCCCAGCTGAGCTAGTATAACTACAAGAATGGCAAATATGGATAAGAGAAAGGCGGATGTAGTGGCTGGAAAATGTGCTACAGGGATGATTGTGAGGAAAGGGAAGTGGGCACAGTGAGACGGGCTGGCAGAAGTTGCTCTGATGGTAAAAAGACACGCAGTGGCCATCCAGAGAAAGGGGGACCCACACAGCTCAGAAAGGAATGTCTTCATCCAGGGGGAAAGGGAGGAACCCTAAATACTAAAAAATAGAGATTCATTGTGATTGTGTGTGTGTGTGTGTGTGTGTGTGTGTGTGTGTGTGTGCGCGCGCGCGCGCGCATATGAATTTGACTGTAGGAGCCCACAGATGCCAGAGGAGCATGTTGGATCCCTGGAGCTGGAGTTAGAGGCAGCTATGAGCCACCTGCCTGATGTGGGTGCCAGGAATTGAACCCTGATCTACTAGAAGAACTCCAAGTATTCTTAACTGCTGAGCCATCTCTCCAGACCCAAGAACATATTTTTGTTAAGATTTATTTATTCATATTTTATGCATGATTTTTTCACCTCAATGTATGTGTACTACATAAGTGCCTGTGCCCGAGGAGGCCAGAAGAGGGCATCCACTCTCCTGGGACTGCAGTCATAGACAGTTGTGAGCCGCCATGTGGGTCCTTGGAATTAAACCCAGGTCCTCTACAAGAGTAGCAAATGTTCTTAACCACTGAACCCTCTTTCCAGGACCACCTCCAGGAACTTATTGAGAGTCAGATTAAAATAAAGTGTGTACATATGTATCATCTACATGTATGCATTAATGGCTATATGCCAGAATCTACCATAACTTAATTTCCTGCCTGGATCTAAAACAGACAAAAAGTTTCAAATCTCCTGCAATCTGAACAGGTATCTCATTTTATAAAGGAAAAACTTTTTTCATGGAGAAGCCTTACTTATGGTCTCCTGGGCTACCACGTCCGAAGTGTCTTGAAGTTGCCTTTCATTTTTACATTTACTGGAATATTTGACATGCTTTGATCTAGCCAGGCAGGCTAGGCTGGCTGGCAGGCCAGTGAGGCCCTTAGGATCCCCCCCTGGGATCTCCTCCTTAGGGCAGAGGCTACATGCACCTCCCGGGAGCTAGGATTGTAAGCATGTTTCACGGGAGACTCAGATCAGGCCCTTGAACTTGCCCAGCCACCAACTAAGCTACCTCATCTGCCCCCAAACTTGATGTGTCGAAGGACAGGCCACCAAAAAGCTTAACTCAAATTAAAAAAAAAAGAAAGAACCCAAGTCAGAATTCTTCTATTAACTGAGCCTCAGTTTCCTCATCTGTAAAATGAAGGGAGGGATGAGTTTCTGATATTGAAATCTCCTTATCAAATGGAAGGCAGAGAAACTTGCATGACTCGTTCTTACCTTCTTTACACTGCAGACAAGAGCAGGCCAGAGTACTACTCCAACTCCCGGCGGCTTCCCCCTCCACCTGCAATATGATCGTGACTGGCTGGCTAGCTATGCAGCAGTAACTCAGATAGTCTTCTGAGGGCTTACAAAACCTGAGAATATTTTTAAGTTAGCAACTTTGCAACAGACTTGAGTCCACCATGAAAAATTGACTGCATTTTTACAAGAAGCACAAAACACTGTCACTAACTTCTAGATGGTAGATCATATGTGCTTTTCGTTTTCTTCTCAAAGCCGTTCTGTGTTTTCTATATTTCCCTACAACAGAGAAGCACTAATCTTATTGAAAACTCTGATTTACAGAAAGGATTGTGCATTCTTACAAGTTTCCCCAGATTTCCTGTCTATCTGAAATCAGTGGGGTGAGTCTGGAGAACGCAGGTCAGTGGCAGCTCACTAGCCTCACATGCACAAGACCTGTTTCCATACCCCAGACAGCGAAGACTAAAATAAAGCACTGTCATTGAGGTGGGGAGAAAACTGGGCAGTATCCCTATGCATGCCTGCACGCAGTAGATGATCAGCACTTGGCTGACTGCTGTGGTCAGAATCAGGACATTTAATCATAATCACGATCTATGGCTGACAGTCCTATATGGAAATCAAAACATGCATTTTATCTAAATAAAAGTTCTTTTTTTCCAGCACCCTGGCCCTGGAGAATTATGGTTAAAATTCCTTTCCAACTTAATGAAGTGAAATGTGATGACCCTTTTCTGCCTGTGTGCGCGTGCGCATACACATACACATACACACACACACACACACACACACACACACACACACACACACACACACGTTTTCCATACAAAATATGATTGTTATTGGGCTTTTAAAAAATGTCTTCTCTCGGGACTGGAGAGATGGCTCAGAGGTTACAAGCCCGACTGCTCTTCCAGAGGTCCTGAGTTCAATTCCCAGCACCCATATGGTGGCTCACAACCATCTGTAATGAGATCTGGCGCCCTCTTCTGTGTACATAATAAATAAATCTTTAAAAAAAAAAATGTCTTCTCACCGGGCAGTGGTGGCGCACGCCTTTAGTCCCAGCACTCGGGAGGCAGAGCCAGGCGGATCTCTGTGAGTTCAAGGCCAGCTTGGTCTACAGAGTGAGTTCCAGGAAAGGCGCAAAGCTACACAGAGAAACCCTGTCTTGAAAAACAAAAACAAAAACAAACAAAAAAGGTCTTCTCATTTTATGCTCCACAACAAAATACATCAAAAGTTAAGATATTTAGCTGTCAAAACAAAATACCCCCAAATGGAAAACACAAGTATGAATCTGATGTTTATTATAAAAACAACGTCCATAGCAAGTGTAAATGTTCAAATTGTATAAAAAGAGAAGACAAGATGCTGTCATTAGTGAGTTCTGTAAGGCAGTTCTACTGAAGGGAAAGGCAAACTGCAGGACGGATGCCAATGGAGATAATGCCCAGGCTTGTGGCTATCAAAAAAGCAGTGCCTTGAAATTTTCAGGTAAACTAGGGAATAAAGTTCTCCAAAATAAACACTGCAGTCTTTTGGGGTTGACCTCTAAAACTCCATATTGAATTCAATTGAAGAGAGATCAGATATTCACCTCCTTAGTTTCAACCTCAATAGAGTAAAATCCATTGGCAACACACACTGCCTCTAAAATGACTTTCTGCCCAACATCTACTTACTCTCCTCTCTCTCTACTGGGTACCCCAACTTACCACCAACATTATGGCAGGGACAGTGGCTTAGCCATGGAACTGCAACTCAAACCCCACCTCTGTCACTTCTCAGTGCTGCAGTCTTGAACTCTGTTTTGTTGTTGTTGTTGTGTTTTTTGGTTTTTTTCAACACAGGGTTTCTCCATGTAGGCTTGACCAGGCTGGCCTGGAATTCAGAGATCCACCTGCCTCTGCCTTCCAAGTGCTGGAATTAAAGGAGTGTGCCACCATGCCTGCCCCCGGTCTCAGACTCTTATCTCTAAATGTACATCTGTAGAACTAAGAGGAGCAAATCAGATCATGAGTGCCAATACAACTATCATAATTTCTGAAATGCAATCAAAAGAATTAATGTTGGTTCCCCTTTTTCCTCTTCCCTTGCTACTTACTCCAAGCCTGGCCAGATTTATCATTCCTGGTTTTAATTAATTTCAAGCAAGTTCAATGGTACTTAGGACATAAAGTAATTTTCAATTTTTTCAATACTATACTCTATTTTTATTATTAAAAAAACCTTGCAAATGAGTATCTATATGTACTAATGAACCTGTATAGCATTTAAAATTTTGTTAGTTAAGATTTTTGAATGGTGCCCACCACAAGGGAGACTGTGAACTTCAGAAGATTTTCATCTCTACTTCCGAAGCTAATCAGAAGTGAGACCCGGGGCAACTTATTTTACCTCTCCGAACCTTGTTCCTCATTTTCCAAGTAAGAGAAATATGCAATGTATGCAAGTACCTGGAACAGAGTGCCATAAACACAAGCTGTTATTCTAATTATTCAGTTTGGTAGGCAGGAACTAGCCACTTTGAAGTCTGATCAAATGAACTCAGCCGAGTACTCTAGAGGGTCACATGAACACACTGCTATTGTCCTTTCCTCTTCTGAAATTATGGGTTCCTGTGTTTGCAGAGGAAATTACATCAACCTTGGCATTACTGAGACTTCAAGCTGGACACATTTATGCTGGGGTTGCTGCCCTGTGAGTTCTAGGATATTTAAGCAACATCCCTGGCCTCTAGTGACAAGATTCCAGGAAGTGCATCTGGAAAAAAAAATCCTGGGTATTGTCCAGTTGACTCCCGTGTGGTGAATTCCCGGGGGATGAAAACCACTAGTCCAGCACATTCCACAAACAGAAGGGTTCTCTAAGATCTCAGATGGTACTCTGCAGAAGATCAAAGGTTTATCAAGCTACTATTAAATATTATTAACTCTTCTGGGCTCCATCATCCATGACAAACTATAATTCAAAACTGACCACAGAAAAATGATTTGGGGGTCTCAATCTGCCATTAGAAAACATTTTAAATCATAGGAAGGGAGGCTGGTCATCCACTTCTCACTACGTATACAATAATGGAAAGATAAATTTAGCCATGCCTTTAATCCCAGCACTCAGAAGCAGAGGCAGGTGGATCTCTATGTGTTCAAGGCCCAGCCTGGTCTACAGAGTGAGCTCCAAGAGAGTCACAGCTACATAGTGAGAAGATATCTAAGAAAATAAGAAAGGTGAATTTAAACATCAGTTAATCTGATATGTTCCATTTGATTTATAGAAAGTATCTTAACACACTGTATTCTATGGATCAATTTATCACACTGTACCTCATAAATACATACAATTATATTGACTAATTAAAAAAGAGAAAGACAAGCACAGTGGTACATGCCTATATTCCCAGCAATTAGGAGGCAGAGGCAGGAGGACTGAGAGTTGAAGGTCAGCCTGAAGTACAGGAGACTTTGGCTCAAAAATAATAATACCAAAAAAATTAAAAGAGAAAATCCATAAACTCTAAGACACAGTCTCTCAGTATCCATGGGTGATTGGTTCCAGAACCTACCTATAGATAGCAAAATCCATAGATGACCAAGTCTTTCATATAAAATTACATTGTATTTGCACATAATCTACACCATTTTCTCATACACTTTAAATCATCTTAAATTACTTAGGCTTTCCAATACCATGTGAATACATACAACAAAGGAAAGTCTATAAATGTTTAATAAAGATGTCAATTTTGTAAATATTTTCAACAATTAATTGGTTGAATCCAAAGCTATTTGTATTACCCAAAATGAAAACTATGGCTCAAGCAAAAGACACTGGAAAGAAATGACTGTCGGCAGGACAGAAGAATGTTGAACGTATACACAGCTACTGTGTGGATATTCAAAGACTCCAGACATGGCTTAATTATTCACAACAGATTAACCGTCTATACTTTACTTTTCTATAGTCACACCACAAAGGCAGCAGAGTTCTTAAATACTTGGTATCTGGTCATATATTCTGCTTAATTAGGCACTGTGCTGGCAGAGAGAGAGAGAGACAGAGGGAGGGAGAGAGGGAGGGAAGGAGGGAGGGGGACGGAGAGGGAGAGAGACAGAGACAGAGGGAGAGGGAGAGAGAGAGGGAGAGAGAGAGGGAGAGAGAGAGGGAGAGGGAGAGGGAGAGGGAGAGAGAGAGGGAGAGGGAGAGAGAGAGGGAGAGGGAGAGAGGGAGGGAGAGAGAGAGAGGAAGAGAGAGAGAGGGAGAGAGAGGGAAAGAAACTTTTTTTGCTATGTTCAACAGGAGCTGAAAGAAAAAAAATCTCTTAAGAAAAATAACTACAACATACTCCCTTTCATCCCAAATCCAAACAACTGGGTAGTTCAGCTGACAACAACATTAACAAAACAGCGTAGACAAAAGTTAAGGAGAGCCGCCAGGGAGATAACAACTAAAGTTCAAGCAAGCAGGCACATTTGTTCAACTCTCACAAGGTTATAAAAGCCAATGCTGCTGGCACCAGGGAGGGGGGAGAGGGAGGGGGAGGAGGGAAGAGGAGAACCAAGAGGAAGAGATTAGGAAAACAGGGCACAGCCTCAGGAGATTAGCTGCCATGCCTTCAACAAATTATTTGTTTTTAATGTCTAAACTTGGGCTAGGGATGTTGTTCCATGATAACGGCGGCGCCTGCTCTGCATGTGTGAGGCCCTGGGTTCCATCCCAGTACTACAACAAATAAATAAATATCCTAACTGAAGGCCCGATGCTCAGTTTCTTACACAAAGGCTTGATTTACAAGTTACTTTTCCAATCAATAACTAGCCAAATCTTTAAGATTATTTAGAACAACTATTTCATCAGACTGTTAATTTCTGAAAGTTCTTCATCTTTTTTTCCTCCCATTTTACAACAGGTCCTCAAAAAGCCAACAGAAAGACTCCCTTTGCTCCTTTTGTTTAGAGAGAAACTTAAGGCCCATTTTCCCACCAACATACTGCTCCTTTTAAGAGATTTCTTTCTTTTTTTAACCACTTTCAGCATTCTTATTCCTCAAAGGAAAAAACACAAGGCTTAAATTATATTGTTAAAATATGCTCTTTCTCACTATGACATCGGTGCAGAACACACATCACATTAAACGTTAGCATGGTATACACAATAGCATAAGTAAATGCAATTTTGTTAATCATGTAGACCCATGTTCTATTTCCACTTAAACATTTCTAGTTTTAACATTTGCAATAAACAAAGTCGATATCTTATTCAAGTGATCCATCCATTTAATGCATATTAAATCATCTCCAAAGAACTCATACAAGAGGAATTTGTACCAATTTGCATGTTACACAAAAAGTCTAGATTTCATCCCCAAATCTAGACTTGCTAGAAAAATAAATACTTTCCTTCTCCAAAAAAATTAAATATTGGAATGGAAGCCTAGAATTTCAAAAGCCATGTATGGTTACAGAATCTATATGGTATTATTAGAATGCGTACTTTCTGTGTGTGGTTTGTACAAATCATGGCCTATCTAACAAATTTCCTGTTGCATAAAGATTCTATTTGCCCTTAAAAATGTTAAATACATGTTTGTAAAGACTGAAGGTAGGCTTGATTGGAACCTTATGTAACCAAAGTGGGAAAGCATTATAGTCGTTGCACATTTTAAGGCCCACAGCTTGTTAATGCACATTCTTCTTAAGCAAATATGGACATGAATTTCCAAAGACAAACTACCAACCCCAAGCCCTTGATTTTTTTTTCAAGTGTATGGAATGGGGAGTGGCCAGTTCCTGGAGATGGGCAAGGATGGGAACGCTTTACCCAATTCCACATGACCCATAATTTAAACTTGTGCCATTCTGTAAATATTCTCATTTCCAAGGAACATTACATTTATATTAAAACAGCCTTAATCAAGATAACAAAAATATTCGCAGTATTTTATAAACTCAAAATACATTTGCTAACATGGAGAATTACAAGCAATTACAAAATGATAGCTCCAATTAGGAAAACTGGATCTATTCCAACTCCAACTCAAAGGAGGCTCAGTCCCAATGGCATAACTTAAAGAAGAGTACAGAGGGTTTCCAGCAAAGACATTTGTCCCGCCCTTGCCCTTCAGGAAATTCAAAAACCAAATCTGAAATCACATTCATACTTTCTCGTCTCCTGTTCCCAACGTGCCACCCTCCTTGTGGGAGTCACTGTAATCAGAATGAGCCTGAGAAACTCAAAAGGCCCAAATGCAGAAAATAATACAGCATACTCCGTGTTTCCTTTAGCCTTTCTGGTTCAAACCTCTACCTAGTTGTGCTAAGCAATGGGAACAACTTGGGAAGCAGAAACCTCTTTCCCAGAGCCCAGGACAGCATGTAGTGGGAATTTCAAGCTTTTTCAAATAGAAAGGTCACACCCAGCAGTTTTCCTAACCCACCTTGGTAAGGCTCAACCAAGACCCAACCCAAGTGCTAGAACCTTCCCCTTGCTTCCTTCCATGCCAGCAGAGCTGAAATCCAGTCCCCTCTCCCCACCCCCATTCCCCATGTCCCCGCCATTCCCCTTGGAGAGCAGACCCACGCAACCAGCCCTCTCCCTCCCTCACCATTCTCCTTGCACTCCCCTCCTTCCACCCCCAGCATCCCCAAAGGGAAAACCACCACGCAGCTCCCTCAACACCTCTATGGAAGGAGCCAAGGCAGGTTCCACCTTCCTCTCCAGCCCAACAGGCGCCATCCTTAATGGAAAACCAACGAAGCACCCCCACCCCCACCCCCCGCATCGCTATCGTCGTCATCATCATCATTCCCTGCTACTCTCAACTGCTGCTAGCTATCCTTTAAAAAGAAAAAAAAAGAAAAAAGAAAAAAAAATCAAAGGTATTCCCACTTCGCCCCACCCCCACTGCCCGCCATCCTGGGTGAGAAAACCAAAAGCCCCCTCTTTTTACTACAACCCTCCATCCTTGCAGAGGAAAGACCCAGAGCCACCCCCTCTGAATCCCGACCCCCCCCAGGGGAGCGAACCCCCCTGGGAAGAGGCCGAGGCACGCACCCTAAGGGACCTTGGAGCTCTGGGTTCCGCAGCCCCCCGCGTGGGCGAGGCCGCAGGCCGCAGGTACTCCAGCCCCGCAGGTCGGCGCAAGCCGGAGCGGCGGCCGCGGAGCACTGAGCTGCGGCTCCCCAGGGACGCGGGAGGTGCACCCGCACACGCGGAGGGAAAGCGGGCTTACTGTCTGGGGATGCTCACCCGCGCAGCTGTCTAGGCGGCACCAGTGGCCGCTGCCAGCTCCGAGGCCAAAGCGCGGCGGCGACAGCGGCGACTGCGGACTGAGCCCCCTCGGCCAGGCGCTGGATGTAGGGCGCGCGGGGAGGGGCTCCCGGGGAGGGGCGCACGGGAATGGGAGGGAGGGAGGGAAGGAGGG
>CABHPR010112081.1:0-21984 GCA_902168415.1 Peromyscus melanophrys | reverse complement strand
AATAATAATAATAATAATAATAATAATAATAATAATAATAATAATAAAAATAAAGCTCTTGAAAAGCAAAAATTATCCAAAGTGATACCTACAAAACAGCAACAACAAAAACCCACAGTCCCTGATCTGCTTTAAATATGTACCCACAAAAAAAAATTCCAAGTATATTGAGATTCCAGCTATTTAATCTAGATTTTTTTTTTCTGTAAGTCACAGACAACTTCTAAAGGGATAATGACAAGAAAGACAGTCAAGATAAATTTGTTTGTTCTACAAGCTTTACCCTCCTTCACAGACCAAGGTTAGAAATCCAAGGGCAGCAAAAGTCCTGACATAAATATTGAACTGCAGAGAGACAGTAAAAGCCGTTAATCGTCTGACAGGCTCTGCTTAGCTCCAGGGAATCACTCATCTGTTGGATGTGCCAGCCTGTCCCTGGAGTGCCAGGTGACTCAGTGGCATCTGACTTTCCCCTACCAGGCTCCAGTAAGGCAGTCAGAGCAGGTTAACATTGCACTAGGAAAACACTTGGAAATCTGAAGGTTTTAACTTGGTGATTTGCTGGGGAAACAGAAGAATCTTATTCTCAGTCAAAGCATTAAAGCTGAATAATGCACATAATTACACTGTTACTAAATTATAATTTTAAAGTTCATATTTAGAAAAGGAAATGTCATTTACATTGATACAGCAAATAGAATTAATTATACTATGCACCAGCAACAAAATTATTAATTTTCTCCAGGTTTTCAACATTAAAATTTCACACAAAATAATAAATTGTGTTTTCCTTTTCAGATCAGCACCCTCTGATGTGGATTAATGTTGTCAGTACACTCCATAATGAGGACATTTTCTTTAGATTTCATACCGACATATATTGATACATCTAAGCAACTAAATGTCTGTACATACTCTGTGTGCACATGGTAATCAGGTAGCAACAGATGACGAACCTGGTACAGAGGAACTTCCATCCCCCACAGACAAACCACTCGAGTCCTCTTTTTCTTCGTGTGAGCCTAGCTCGAGGTAATGTGTGGTAATCACTTTCATCATTCTCAAAGCCTTCTTCAGACATCATCAGTGGCATTTCATCCAAATGGGCAGACTCATCCTCCAGCTGGTACCTAGTTAAAGGTAAAAACAGAGAGCTAAGTAGTCTTGTTACAGTGTGTGTCATCTAGGATAATGTCGGGCCAAGTTTTACAAATCACCTGTGGTGGTGCGAATGGGAATGGCCTCCAAAGGCTCATGTTTCAATGCTCTGTCCCTTGTTGGTTGAACTGTTTTGGGAAGGATCAGGAGGTGTGGCCTTGTTGGAGGAGGTGTGTCACTGGAAGTGTGCTTTGAGGTTTCAAAAGCCCATTTCTGGCCCAAAATCTCAATCTCTCTCTCTTCCTCCCTCCCTCCCTCCCTCCTTCCCTCCCTCCCTCCCTCCCCCCCCCCTCCCCCTCCTTCTTCTTCTCTCTCTCTCTCCTCTCTCTCTCCTCTCTCTCTCTCTCTCTCTCTCTCTCTCTCTTTCTCTCTCTCTCTTTCTCTCTCTCTCTCCCTCCCTCCCTCCCTCTCTCTCTCTCTCTCTCAGCCTCCAACCTGCAGATCAGATATAATCTCTCAGCTACTACTCCAGTCCCATGCCTGCCTGACTGTTATTACGTTCCTGGCCATGATGGTCATAGATTCACCCTCTGAAACTGTAATCAAGCCCCCAACTAAATGCTTTCTTTTGTAAGTTGCCTTGGTCATGCTGTCTCTCTCTTCATAGAAATAGAAAAGTAATTAAGACATCACCTTTTTGTTTTTCTCAAAACTAAGCTACCTTCACCTGAGGCAAACCATTGTAAAAACAAACAAACAAAAACAAAAACAAAACAAAACAAAACAAAAAGTCTTACATAATGTTGGGTGACTAAATGACCAAGGCTTGTAGCTGAAAGTTTTCCTGTGTCTCGGCCGTTTGGTCCCAAATAAACACACAGAGACTTATATTAATTACAAACTGTTTGGTCTATGGCTCAGGTTTATTACTAACTAGCTCACTCATCTTAAATTTACCCATTTCTATTTATCTATGTATCACCCATGTCTTGTGGCTTTACCTGTTCCATTACATCTTGTTTCTCAGGCAGTGCTGAGCATCTCCTCTGATCCTGCCTTCTTCTCCTTGTCTCTCTGCTTGGATTCCCCACCTGGCACTATTCTGCTTCACCACAGGCCATAGCAGCTTCTTTATTAATCAATGGTAGCAACACATATTCACAGCCATCCCACAGCAAAGGCGTCTAAAACCCAATCACTACATTCATCTTGATAAGAAAATAACCTGGAATATTACTATTAGCCAAAACTCTACATCTCTAAGATATATTACATAACTTTATAGTCACCAAAGTTCTAGAAAGTGACTAGTGACTTTTGGAAAACATAGTTGTCTGTACAATGAGGGGTCTGGGCACCATCCCTGGGTGTGTTGTCAGAGCTGACAATCATGCTATGTCCCATGTATTCAGTGTCTCTGTCATTCTCTTTGCTAAACTAACACTCAATGAAAAAAATCTCAACAACTAGCGTAAGTTTTCAAGCTCAACAGTCTCTCAATGTGTGTGCATAAGTGTGTAGCATGAATCTTAAAGGTACTTATTAATAAAGTCAAACCTGAGCCAGGTATTGGGGTGAACACTGGAAGGTTAGAGAGACAGAATAAGCCACAGCTACCTCACCTCGCCGGATCCTCAGCTGGTCTTGTTTCCTCAGACTGGAGGCCTCTGAGTCCTCTTGTTTCCTTAGACTGGATGCCCTGAGCCTTCATCCAGAATGGGTCTCAGCTGAACTGTGCTCCTCTAAAGCCTGAAAGCTTAACCAGGCCAAAATGCCTCTCCAGGCCAAATGCCTCGAGTTTCTGGTCCTCACGCCTTATATACCTTTCTGCTTTCTACTACCACTCCCTGGGATTAAAGGCTGGCTTTCTGGGATTAAAGGCTGTGTCACCATGCTTGGCTGTTTCTAATGTGGCCTTGAACTCACAGAGATCCAGAGGGATTTCTGTCTCTGGAATGCTAGGATTAAAGGCGTGTGCTACCACTGCCTAACTTCTGTTTAATATTGTAGCTGTTCCATCGCTGACCCCAGATAAGTTTATTAAGGTACACAATATTTTGGGGAACACAATACCACCACATAAGTGTGTACATATACATGTATGACTGCATGTGCCTGTGTGTGTGTACACACATGTGCATGCATGCATGTGTGTTACTAGGGACTGAACCTAGGACATCATACATGCTAGGCAAGTGCTCTACCACTGGGCTATCACCCAACCAGTACTCTTCTTCAAGGAAAAGCAACCTAGCATACTGTCACATCACTGTTCTCAATCACAGATGTAATCCAACACTACCTTTTTGATAACAATCAATTTTTCAGAAACTATAATGATTCATCAACTGCATTTCATTTAATTTTACAATGGGCTTCTATGGAATGCATCATCTCCATTTAAAGTTAATGAAGCAGACCTTCATTATTGAAGTTGTTATGGTTAAATGGAAGTCATTCAAACTGAACTCCCACCTTTTTGTCCCAGATCCATACAAAAGACAAACAGAACCAGTAAGAATCCATGAGTACAACAAGAGACAGAGTACTTAAATTTACTCTCCACGTAAAAGAGAAGAAGCATTCCAAACTGACTCAGCTGGCGGGGTGTAGAGGAACATGGAGCAAACATCTGCAAACTTCTCCAGAAGAAAACGGAAGCCCCAAGACAGAGAAACTATATTTGTAAAAAGCCAAAGGAAAGACCTATACTGACCCAAAACACAGCTCCCACTTCAAAGAGATGGTTTGTCTTGAGTCAAACAGGAGTGACCATTGTCCAGGAACATGGATTTTGGCTGCCCATAAAGATATGATCCACCACAGAGGCAGATACATTAAGATTGTAGTCTTATGAAACAAAGAAGTCATAATCTTAAGTCATTGACCAAACCCTGGGAAACCACAGGTAGGCAGCTTACAGCAACACAGGTAAAATCTGCTGCTAGATGCTATCTCATGCTTAGCTTTTAGACTGATGGAAATCAGTGATCAGCTAAGTAAGCATTTTAAAGGTCTTACCTGTACAAGGAAAGTTAGGCAATGAATATAATTCAATATATACACATAGGCAAGTACTCTCTGAACTGTTTCTAATAACAAGGGAAACAGCCTCAGGAATTAATAAATGAGAACATGAAATCTTAAAAGTTTCTGCCAGCAAAGGAGAACAATCAGCAGTGAACACAGCCTAGAGAATGAGGATGAGCTCGCTTTTGTCAGCTACACTATAGACAGGGTTGTCTACACTACATAAAGAACTGTAGACATCACACACACGCAGAGAGGGTGTGTGCTGCCACTCGACAAATGAGCTTATGAAATGAACACACAGTCCTCAAAAGCAGAAACACAATGCCCTGGATGTACTTTTAAGTGTCCAACGTTGTTAGCCATTCAAAATTACTTCAAGATTCCATCTCACAGCAACCAGAAAGGCCTGAGAAAAGATACAATAAATGATGTGAAGAATGTGGGGCAGTGGAAGTTGTATTCATTGCTGGGAGGAGTGACAACGAGTTCAGACGTTACAAAAATTAGGATGTATGTATGTAGACCACAGTGGAACTTACTTCAGCTGTAAAAGAAAAATGAACTTTGTAGGAAAATGCACAGAATGGGAAAGTGCTATAGCACAAAAGGCAACTCAGACAAAACTGCATGTTCTCTTATGTAAGTGGGGACAAGTATGTAATGCTAGAAAGTAGAGCAGAGAGGAGAACAGGGGGCTGGGAAGCAGGAGAGGGCAACAGCAGACATCAAAGAGGGAAGAGGATAAGTAGAAGGGAACAAACGGAGGACAGGGGAGGAGGAAGAACCTTCCAAATTGTTTGAAAAGGCTAATTTTAAATGCTAATTGAAAGATGTTAAGATGTTAAAGGGATTAGGTCAGACACACAAGGGGAAAGAAATGACTAGTAAAGCACTAAACCTGTTCAAGATCAGCTGGCGCTGGGCTGCAGCACCCTACTACTCCATAATCTTGAGGCTCTAGCCAATCACTCAGTTTTGCAGAACTTGAACACAGCTATGGCTTTCCTTGTTTTCTGGAAACTTTAGTCTATGCCAGACAGAACACTATTCCAACCACACAAAACATTCTCAGATGAAGAAAAATCAAGACAGCATTTTGTCAGCAGCTCCACCCTAAAAGAATGGCAAGCAAGGTTTCAAGATAAAAACAGTATCCAAAGGACATTCAGAATTGTAAGAGCAAGAAACAACAAAAAAGAGATCTTCAGAAGTACGCAGGACTTTAGGTAAAACTGGCAGCACTGTGTGGTTGAGTTTCCACGGTCAGCAAACATGAAGACAAACGGCAGCAGTAGAATAAGAAGGTACAAGGTCCGCTAGTTTACATGAGTGTTAAGCTGACAATGTTCAAGGAACGCTGTTAAGTTAGCTATGGATATTGCAACCCTCAGAGTGGGGCTTCTCAACAGGGGCATAATTTACATGGTGACCACATACTCCTTCTTGTGAAGTGTTGTCCTGTGCATACAAAATGTATGCACACCTAGTTCTAGGTACTAAATACCAGCAGCATCACCCCTTGTTTTGACAATAAAAGTATCCCAACAATGCCTCTGAGCAGTGTCAAAAAACTTCTGGCGTACAAAAATCACTTCTTCAAGGAAGTTCCTTAAATAAAGGGATATGTACTGTTAAAAAATAAAAATAAAAGAATGGAAAATGACATGATACAAAGACTACTCAAAAGGAAGCTAAACAGCTGTGTTAACTAAGACAACTAAAACATTCTTTAAACATTTAAATATTTGTATGCACGTGTATATGTGTGTGACTGTGCCACATGTGTGGGAGGCCAGAAGAGGGCATCAGACTCATTGCATCTAGAGTTACCCAGGGTTGTTAGTGGCCCAACATGTGCTGCAAACTGAATTCCAGTGAGTCATCTCTCTCCAGCCCCCAAAACAGTTTTTTTGACCAGCCAGGACTAAAAAGGTCAATAAAATACAAGAATCTTAAACAAGCATGTACCTAGTTCAAAGCACAGCAACAGCACTGATACAGAGCAAATGTAAAATTGACAAGCCTTCTCTCCATGTTTATAGAAAAAAGAATGAGAATCAAAAAAGAGAGAAAGACACACTCAATACTGTCAAGCAATCTGACCTAAATACTATTTACCTAAAAACAAAGAAAAACAAAACCTCTACCCAACAACAGAATACCATTCTCCTTAATTCACTCACAGATCACATCATGGGCCATGGTACCAACCCTATCAACTCTAAAATAACTAAAATCATACCAAGTATATTTGCTCATCTGAAGGTATTTTTTTAAACAATAACAGAAAGATATCTTCAAAATCCACAAATACTTTGGGGAGGCACAAATCAATCACCAATGGGCCAAAGAGGAAAATCTAACTGCTTACAAAAAAAGACAAAACAATTTCTTTCAAGAATCATATAGACATGGCCTTGCTGACCTGAGTGGCCTACAATTGTCACCCAGGGCCATGGTGTTGTCCGGGCCAGGGCTGCTGCCAGGAGCCATATCTGGGTCTGTGGCCCTACAGCAGCCAGGGTCTGAGTTGATGCAGATAACTGGGGTCATCAGGTCAGCTGCCTGAGACAATGTCAGTATTTGAGGACCAGGCTGCTGCCAGAGCCATGCTGATCCAAGCAGCCTGGGTCTGGGGTGATGTCCATGGCTCCTGTTACCACCAAGGGTTCTGTGGATGAGGGCCATGCTGCCCCCAGGGCCATACTACTGATCTGGGTACCCCATACTGCCACCATGGCCATACTGATCTGGGTACCCCATGCTGCCACCAGGGCTATGGTGACATCGGCCCTGAGCTTCGGCCAAGGGCCATGTCTGGGTCGGTGGTCCCACTGCAGCTGGGGTCTGTGATGATGTCCATGGCCTATGTTAGCACAGGGGGTCACTGGAACCATGATGTGCTGAGCCAGCCCCACCCTTCACTGGCCCTACCTTTCGCTGGATACAGCAGCAGGAGAGCTGATGATTCCCCACCACCCTGTACCCCGTATGCCCCTACTGCAATCCAGAGGGAAAGGACCCTGCACCTCACCTGGACAAAACAGTAGAGCTGGCTCTCACAGTGGGTGACCTAGATCTGAGGACCCCAGAACAAAAGACCTCTTTGCTGCAGGCTGCATTAGGTGAGCTACCTGAGGCAGTGCTAGAGAGCTCGCCTGGGCAGTGACAATGAGGGAAAGCTGGCAGGCTGACCAGCTACCACCCAGGCCCAGAACCAGGGCTGTGAGTTAATGGTTTACCCCCACACCCACTGAATCTATGAACTGCTGGAGCATGCGAAGGGGATGAACATACAGATCCAAAGCAGCAGGATCTCCATGACACACGGACAACAACAGGATGTGTGGTAGGAGCCCCAGTGAGAGCCCAGCAAGATTGTTTAGCAGCAGCCAGAGGCCTCGAGCCAGACCAATGGCACACGTGGCAATGAACACTTGAAAGTAAAGATGAATGGACTAAGAGGTAAACTGTGTGACTCAAGAGCCACACTACAGCATCTACAATGAGACTCTTCTCCCTTTTATTTTATTTTATTTTTTTTGGTTGTTGTTTTGTTTGTTATGTTTGGTCTTTGGTTTTTCTTCTAAATTTTGTCTTGTCTTGTGGGGAAGGTTGCAAGGACAGAGACAGGATGTGAGGGACGGGGAGATGAGTGGGATCAGGATGCATGATGTGAAAGCCACAAAGAATCAATAAAAGTTAAAAAAAAAAATCATATGGAGCAGAATTTCTCAACCCGTGGGCCCTGACCCTTTCACAGGGGTTGCATATCAGATATCCTGCCTATCAGATATTTACATTATGATTCATAACAGTAGCAAAATTACAGTTATGAAGTGGCAACAAAAATAATTTTATGGTTGGGGGTTACCACAGCATGAACTGTATTAAAGGGCTGAAGCACAGGAAGGCTGAAAACCACTGACCTAGATAGAGTATGTGTGTCACTTACATTACAAAGCAGAATGCAAAAGACCTCCTGAGGGCTTCTTCAATGAGGAGGTCACAGAGACCAGACAAGTCTGTTGACAATAGCTAAACTACTGACCTCACCTCTGCTAGGCACCAGGCCAGGCATGGCAGACACCTGTACTCTGCAGTACTGAAGAAGGGTGGGGTGAGGCATCAACAGTCTTTACAAAAAACCATATAAAAGCAAACAGTATGGACGACAAATGAGTGAAGGCAATTCCCAAAGAAAAGCAGGCAAACTCACATAACTGTTTAACCACATCAACACTTCTGCACTAGACACTTCGGTCCCCGCAAGTGCTACACTTGCCCTAGGCAATGAGAACACAGCGCTAAACAAGCATACATGCCCTGCTCATGTTAAGTCTATAAGCACACAGGACAAAACAAGTAAACTAACAGGTTACTGACAAAGAGAGAGATTCAGAAAGAAAGCAAACCCAGCAAGTCTTCCTGTGATGGTGATCTTAGTTGTCAACTTGATGGGAGTTAGAACCTCCTCTGCCTACATCCATGAGAGGAATGTTTCAAGGGAGGTTTGGTGGAAGAGGGAAAACACAATCTCAATGTGTGTGCATCCATCCCATAGACTGAGGCCCCATGATGAATAACTAGAAGAAAACAAGCTGGATACCAATATTGTGTCTCTCTGCTTGGTGACTGTAGACACAATGTGGCCATGAGCCTCATATTCCTCTCTCTCCCAATGAGGACAGACATACGGTCAGGACCAAAATAAACCCTTTCTTCCTTAAATTGTTTTTATCAGGCATCATCACAAAAGAAAGAAAAATAGCAGTGTACTTCCCTATATACTGGAAAACAGTCACCCAATGAAGGGTCTTCAAGCAGAGATCTTGAAGATGAAGGAGAGGTATTGGAACAGCAATGTGTTGATATTTTATTTGTGCTCTAACAAATAAAACCTGCCTAGGGATCATAGGAAAAAGTCAGCCACTATATTAAACATAGAGATCCGACAGTGGTAGCACACGCCTTTAATCCTAGCATTCGGGAGGCAGAGATTCATCCCAATCTCTGTGAGGTCAAGGCCACAATGGGAACAGAGCCAGGCATGGTGGCACACGCCATTAATCCCAGCACTAGTTAACCATAGAAGTCTGGAGGTCTGTACAAACAGACAAGAAGTGATAGAGAGGAGGAAGTAAGATGGCAGGGCACAGAAAGGCATATAAGGTGTGAGTATACAGGAAGTAGCTCTCTCTTGGGCTGAGGATTTCCTAGTGGTAAGAACTTGTAGCTGACTTGCTCTATTCCTCTGATCTCTCAGCTTTCACCCCAATATCTTTGGCTCTGAGTTTTTTATTAATAAGACCATTTAGCAATTCGTGTTACACAGCAATGTGCAAGTGTTGGAGATGCATCTTCAAAGCACATGCAACAACACTGATACAGAGTAAATATAAAATTGACAAAGTCATACTACTCCAAAAACTGTTATCTCCATGTTTATAGAAAAGAGACACACATGGACAAGATGCATAGTGCCAGGGAAGCACCAGAAAGGAGTTTTAGTCTCATTTCAAATTATCATTATTCATTAGAAGCTCTAAGCTTGAGAATAATTTGTTTCCAAAAAAGACTTTAAAAATGTGCTTTGCCTTATTTGTCAAGTGGATAAAGTAATTCTTCTGTTGTTACTGTTTGAGACATGACCTTCCTATATAGATCAGGCTGGCCTAAAACTCACTTGAGACCTTACTGCCTCTGGCTCCTGAGTGGTGGACTTACAGACATGCATCAGTACATATCATCTAGAAAATGAATTCTTAACATTCAGCGTGGCTAACAGTCTTGGATAGACTTTCTTCATTGCTGGCAGTAGGGAATGATTTGTGCAGATGTATTGTAAGCCTTTATGTTACTACACAGTAATATACAGCTACCATAACTGCAGGTCCAAGTTATCCATGCAATTAAACGTGCAGAAACTTACCTACAAAGAAAGCCATAACTGCACTGGCTGTTTGAAAGAGGAACTAAGGAAACAGAAAAGGTTTTAATACCCACGACCAAAGGACTGGTTAAACAGACAATGGTAGGCTGAAGTAATGGCTCAGTGGTTAAGAGCACTTGCTACTCTTGCAGAGGACTCAGGTTCAGTTCCAAGCACTCACATGGTAGCTCACAACTGTCCATAACTCCAGTTCCAGGACATCTGACACCCTCTTCTGGCTTCTATAGGCACCAAGACACACATGGTATACACATACATACATGCAGACTAAGCACTCATACACATCACACACACACACACACACACACACACACACACACACACACACACACACACACAATGGGCTATCATATTGCTAGTACAGGAGAAAAAAAACAGGGAAAACTAAAGAATCATGGGAAAGGAAGGGGGCTCCTAACCGTTGCTGACTGGGGATCAAGAGGGTCTCCCAAACAAGGTTATGAACCTTGTTAGCAGTAAAAACATGTCTTGGTTTCCTTATGACCTGTTTATAAATAAGAATATTCCTTTGACCTCTGTGACCTATGCTTTTATCTTATGAGTCTATAGACTATCAGTGCACCTCAGAAACCACCTTATAAGCTCATTTTTTTGTTTGGGGTTTTAGATGGGGCAGGCGGACATTTTTAAGACAGGATCTCATGTGACCCCAATTGGCCTCTGACTCACTACGTAGCTGAGCATAATCCTGTATCTCCTGTATTTGTTTCCACATCTCAAGTGCTGGAATTACCAGAGTATACTACCAGGATAATGTGTACCACCAGGGTAGTATGCACCACCATAGTTTTAACAGTGCTAGAGACAGAACCCCTGGCTTGTTTCACAAGAGCTAGGCAAGCACTCTAACCAACCAAGCCATATCCTCAATCCATGATCTCATTTCCAAAATAACGATTCCTTAGATAAGTTTACCAAAACTTACTTTTTGCTAAATCTTTTCGATAAGACAGATTCAGATGGAACAAGACTTTAAATGCTTTAAAATGTGTGTAAAAATGTACATAGGCTTCAAAGAGAGATAAAAAGGAATATATACAGTTATATAAAGAAATAGTTTTAAAAAATGAAGTCTTTAAAGAGACAGTAAAGGTAGTATAAAATATAAGCCACGTAAAGATGGATATCACACAGAGAATCTACATTGTGTTGTCTTTGGGATTCTTAACTGCAGAGAGATATTTGATTGTAAAGGAAGCTGAGTTAAACCAATATGTATATTTTAAAGATACCCTGACTTCAAAATTTGGATGTAAGGATATGTTGCTTTGGAAAGGAAGCTCTGATTTTGTTTTTACAGAAAGCCAGAGGCTATGGGTTTGTTCCAGATTAAGATACATCAGGTTTGACCAGCCAAGACCACCTGAAAGGTCTCCGATGACACCATGGCCCAGATGATCCAACATCCAAAACCGTTTCAAGACAACTGGCTCAGACGATACACCCTCATGGACTACTCCATAATCCTAAAATTTTCTTTGTGTCCCCATAAGATACAGCGCCCCCCTCCAGCAGGAAGTAGTAAGAGAAGCTACGCCCAAATTCCCAAATTATATGTAATTTTACTATGTTAATGTTAAAATCTTCCTTTTTGAAAAAAAAAGAAAAGGGGAAGTGCTGTGGGTTGGTCTGTATGTCAAACATGTTGCTTATTGGTCAATAAATAAAGCACTGATTGGCCAGTGGTCAGGCAGGAAGAAGTATAGGCGGGACAAGGAGGAGAGAATTCTGGGAAGTAGAAGGCTGAGGAGACACTGCCAGCCGCCACCATGACAAACAGCATGTGAAGATGCCGGTAAGCCACGAGTCATGTGGCAAGGTATAGATTTATAAAAATGGATTAATTTAAGATATAAGGACAGTTAGTAAGAATCCTGCCACGGCCATACAGTTTGTAAGCAATATAAGTCTCTGTGTTTACTTGGTTGGGTCTGAGCGGCTGTGGGACTGGCGGATGACAGAGATTTGTCCTGACTGTGGGCCAGGCAGGAAAACTCTAGCTACACTTACCACACTATAATTTCAAAAGCCACAAAATTCATGTGGATAGTTTTTATAGAGAAACTTCAATGACTCTGTTTTGAGAAGCCCATGCCCACTTCAGGACATGTAATACTGCCTTCTTCTTTAATTATTATATATGTGTATACATGTCTGTATACATGTGAAGGTCAGAGGGCAACTTTTAGGAACTGGTTTTCTCCTTCCATCTCCTCAGGCTTGCATAGTAAGTACTTAAACCTGAGAAGCCCTCTCACTGCCCCAATACTATATTTTACCTTTTTTTTTTTTTTTTTTTTTTTTTGACAGTGTCTCGCTATATAGGCCAGGCTGGCCTGGAACTCAGAGACCAGCCTGCCTCCACCTCCTATGTCCTGGAATTAAAGGCATGTGCCTGTCTTATGTTCTAAATCTTGATTTAAACATGTCTGACTCTACTTCATACTGACTTGGCCTGAAATTCTTTTCTGCAGCATAAGTAGAGCATCCTGACTTCTTCCATATAGAGGTCTCCGAAAGGAACTCCTGAGACTACAAGCAACAGTGTAGGGTCAAATCTCCTTGCTCTCATTGCATGAAGAATGATAATGTGTAAGACCTCTGTTAAGTGTAAGTACACTGAAAGAAATGGCACCTATTTTCTCCCCCTTTAAACATTCCCTCAACCAATCAAACTGTCAACTCATCTTAGTGGCTCTATATAATCTTCTACAAATTACATTTTAGATGATGGGGGGGGGGGACACAAAGGAGCCTGAAGCAAGTATTTTTCCCTTAAAAGGTCCTTTTTTTCTTTTCTGCATAAGATTATGTCTTTCAACAAACTTTCTAAATAAACTAGAAAAATGAATATTTATTCAAATTACAATCAAAATTCAGAATACCAGTTAATATACATAAGATTTTTGGGGTTCTTTTTTTTATTAAGGTTCTCTCAATGATCACGTTGCAAAAAGTCTTACCAACTTGAATGCTGGAAGAGCAGCCTGATGAGCTCTAGAAGCTCAGAATATAAGCAATACTAAGTTTAGTAACCTAGACTTCAGAAATGCAGCCTTTGAACTGGCAAGCAATTTGTTCCCTCTCCAAAGCAATTTTCCTATTGTATTGAAAATTTTACTTCGGTATTTAAAAACAATAAGATGATGAATAATGGATTTTTTTTCCCCCAGAGGCAGGATAAGCAGAGAATCCTAAGTGTCTTTGTTGCCTGGTGTCATACACACTTAATTGGTTTGTCACTCAAGAGAAATCAACGTTTCCAGCAATTAAGTATAATTCTGGAAACATTTTTAAAATGAGTAAAAACAATGTGAACAAAGAAAACAGAACAGATGACATAGACCCAAGTGTCTCATTCGAGAAGGAGGACACGCCACCTCAGCTGCTGTGACAAGCAGCAATAGACTGCTCAAGTACTGGAGGGCACATCATTTCCAGGAGTCTAAGTGAAAGAAGGCCAATCCAGTGGCTATCTTACACTTACAAGTTACCTTAAGTGTCTGACAGCTCTGCTGTTTCAAAATATTCTTGAGAATTTATATTAAAGTAAGAAATTTTTTGAATTAATTTGAAGTACAACCTAATGCTCGAAACTTTAGAAAAAAATAACATAACCTCCTTTGCCTCCATGCTAACAAAGTAGAAAAACAATGCAACAAGTAAGTGCTGTATGAGGAAATTGCAGACCCTGTCAAATGGAGCTGTGAAGTTCAACTGTGTCACTTATGAGTCATTAAGAAGCAGATGAGAAACTGGGCCTCTCCAGAGGAATGCTCTGCCCCTTGGCCATGAAAAAATGGCTTATGGAAGGTGGAGGCACAATTAGTACAAAGAATTCACCAAATGCATGAAAAGAAGAGAGGATTTAGAGAAACACAGTGATAACCAGCAACAGGTGAGTGCTCAGAGGTTATATCAAACCATGGGGTGGTTGAAATTCTTTCATTGCTGTTGAAGGGAAGTTGTTTGATCTCATAATCATGGGCCATTTAAGTGGCATCTACATGTGGGTGAACGGGCAGGCACCTCATTATCTTCCTGAGATGTAAATTTTATACACCTTAAGTTGGTTTTTGAGTCTGGTCATTTCTGTAAGGTACCACAGTCATTGGTGGTTGGGCTCCAAATGTCTTCGTAAGTAAGATACTATGGGTCACTAGAGATCAGGCATGATTATTAAAGTGTGAATATTCTGCTTTTATTCTGGGCCTTTTGTCTCTATACTCTCCAAATGTGTGACAGAAGCTTAATGACTCAGTGTCAAGAGACAGGACTGCTGTGGAATAATGCCTTTGTACACTGGTTTAATAAAACACTGATTGGCCAGTAACCAGGCAGGAAGTATAGGCAGAATAAGCAGACAAGAAGAATTCTGGGAAGAGGCAGACTGAGTCAGAAGACGCCAGCCTGCCGTCCAGGGAGCAGCATGTTAACAGGCACACAGGTAAAGCCACAGACTAGTGGCAACATATAGATTAACAGAAATGGGCTGAGTATAAGAGCTAGTCAGTGGTAGGCCTGAGCTAATGGCCGAGCAGTTTTAATTTAATATAAGCTTCTGAGTGATTATTTTATAAGCGGCTGCAGGGTCCGTGGAATTGGGTAGAATAGGAGAAAACTTCAGCTACACAGGACCTAACCCGAGGTATTTCTGTCATGAGATAGCCTCAAAAAGGGTGAATGCTATCATAAAGGAGGCTGGCTTTCTCCTGCCCTTGTGCCACACAGAAAAAACAAAAAGATATGCCAGCATTAAACCATCTTGACACTGAACCATGCATCCTTAGAACTGTAAGAGGGTAATTTCTGCCAAGCGGTGGTGGCACACGCATTTAATCCCAGCACTTGGGAGGCAGAGCCAGTCGGATCTCTGTGAGTTTGAGGCCAGCCTGGTCTACAGAGCAAGATCCAGGACAGGCACCAAAACTACACAGAGAAACCCTGTCTTGAAAAACCAAAAAGAGGGCAATTTCTGCCCTTTATAAATTATCTAGACTCAACAAACAGACTAAAACTAAACTAATGGTAAAACAGTCATGACCAGCACCATTATCATCAAAGTAACTAAGGAAACAGTACCAGAAAAAATGCATGGTCCTGGTTGAAAAAACAAGAATAAGGAGGAAGACTAGCCAGTCCCTTGAGCTAGGAAGTAACCACAACCTTGAACTAATTGGGTTTTTTTTTTTTTTTCGGTCTTATAAATTTTTTATTATTTTATTTCTTACATGTATGAGTATTTTATCTGCCATGTATGTCTGTGCACCACGTGCATGTTGATGCTAATGGAGGCCAGATGAAGGCACTGGATTCCTTGGGATTGCAGTAACAGATGATTGTAAGCTGCCATGGGATGCTGGGAATCAAACTCAGATCCCCTAGAAGAGCAGTCAGTGTCCTTAACTACTGAGACATCTCTCCAGCGCCAAGGAATTAGTGACTTCTAAAAAGTTCTATAAGAAACCTAAGAATTCTTAGAATAAAAAAAAAATTATACCAATACTATACATGAAAAGAAATTTTTGAACTAGAATTAATGACATAATATCCAACATTAAACACAAAATAAATACAAATACAGAAATTTTAAGGGTCATGACCTGTTAGCTCAGGACATAAATTCTAGTTGCCTATAATTGTTATGGACCCTATTACCAATTCTATCTTCATACTAATACTTTTAGATGTGAGAAAACTGAGTGAAACATGCCTATTTTGACAAGTGTAAAGGATTTCTTATTTTCAAGTTGAACTATGATCCCTTTCCAGTGAAATTCTTTATTAACTTCTGCAAAAACTTCTGAAATCCCAAGGAAAATTGTGGGCTGGAGCAAGTAGAAAAGCACCGTCTTAAGACTCATTGTGAGGCTGAGTGCTCCTGACTGAGTCCTGGGCTCATCCCCAACACCACAAACCAGCCAGATCCCTTCAGCTGTAATTATCACAGCAAAAAAATTCATCTTTATAATTACTAAAATATTAGATCATCATAATTATGAAGCTTTTAGGATTCAAAAAATATGTATAGATCCTCAAAATAAGAAAATTAGCATTATAAAAATCTGTGTTACATATACCAAGAAACACTAATATTTCGCAGATAACCAGACAACACCCATCTGTTCTCAGCATGAGTCTCTTTTTAAACAATGAAGTTTAGCTATTATAATACGGTAAGTGCCTCTATGCAGGGCCAATAACTCCACCACTGGGAAACTGAAGAAAAAGTACTAGCAAGCATGGACAAATAAACCTAATGCTCACTGTCATTTACTTACTGTCCAACTATAAAGCCAATCTGAGTGACACAGTTATCACTTAAAAGAGAAACAAAAACACAGGATTAACAGATGCCTTACTTTTATTCAAAAGAAAAGTCAACACCTCACATGAACAAAATAAAACCCAAAACCTACAGATTCAGATGACTCAGGAGGGAGGAGTATGAAGATGAAGGCTGGGGTGGCTGGGTTACAGTTAAAGGTACAGGGCACAACCTAGTTTGCTTGTCTGTTTGCTGGGGATGATGAAAATACTCCAGCACTGACTAGTAATGGCTACACGTGCCTATGACCGTGCTAAAAAGAAAAAAACTGCACAGTTAAAATTAGTGATGTGTATGGGATGACAAATATACAAATATATCAAAAACACTGTTAAACAACAAGCAAATATATAATAAAAGTGATTTTTGTTTTTGTTTTTAGAGACAGAGTTTCTGTGTAAGAGCTCTAGCTATCCTGGAACTTGCTCTGTAGACCAGGCTGGCCTCAAACTCACAGAGCTCCACTGCCTCTGCCTCCGGAGTGCTGGGATTAAAAGTGTGCGCCGCCACCACCACCCAGAAATAAAAGTGATTTTTATATGAAAGAATAGAGCTGAAGGAATACACTGGTGGCAAAGTGCTTGGCTAGCATATAAATCCTTGGATTTAATCTTTCTCTCTTACACACACACACACACACACACACACTCACACACTCACACTCACACTCACTCACTCACTCACTCACTCAGTGCAGGGGGGTGAGAAGAGGGAAAGAAAGAGGACAAAAGGTATGTGAAGAATCCCCAACCACTCTCCAGATGTAAAGACCTTACCTGTAAGGTCTGTGGGGCCTTCAGGCTTCAGTAACCAGACACTCCTCCCTCATGCCAACAAGACTAGTGGGAATCTCAAACGGAGGCAAACAGAGCACCCTTGCCCTCTCAGGAGTCAAAGGTAGCTATATAGGGAACCTGGCCCTTCAAGGCAGTGTCTTCCACATTCCCCATGTGCTACTAAAATGGTATCACAGGAAGTCTGGTAAAACTAAAGAATTAAACAAGGCTCAGAGTCTTATCTCATAACACCCAAAATTTCAGGATCTCCAGAGACATTAACATCAAAATTACAGATAACAAAATTTTCTGACATGAGTTTTAAAAATCTATCATTAAAAAAAAAATGCTTAAATGGTGTGGTAGTTTGAATGTAATTGGCCTCCATAATCTCATAGGGAGTGGCACTTTTAAGAGGTATGGCTTTATTGGAGGAAATGTGTCACTGTAGGAACAGGCTTTGAGGTCTCCTATGCTCAAGATACCAACCAATACCACAGACCATTTCCTTCTGATCAAGATGTAGCCAGCACCATGTCTGCCTGCACGCCACCATGCTCCCCACCATTATGATAATGGACTAACCCTCTAACACTGTAAGCCATGACCTCAATTAGATGTTTTCCTTTGTAAGAGTTACTGTGGGGCTGGAGAGATGGCTAGGTGATAAAGAGCATTGGCTGCTCTTCCAGAGGACCTGGGGTTCAATTCCCAGCACCCACATGGCAGCTTACAATAGTCTGTAACTCCAGTTCCAGAGGATCTAGCATCCTCACACAGACATACATGCAGGCAAAACACCAGTGCACATAAAATAAATTATTTTAAAAAATGAGTTACTGTGGTCATGGTGTCTCTTCACAGCAATAGAAACACAAACTAAGAGAAATGGGAAGCTATGCAGATGGCATCTGTTGGTAAACGGTCTGCCATACAGTGAGGACTTGTGTTTAGTTCCTACTATCCACAAAAAAACAACAACAACAACAAAAAACCAGAAACAGCATGTCTATAACCCCAGGGATGAGGACATGAAGACAGGCAGAACATTTGAGCTCACTTTTCAGCCAACCTAGCCAACTGGTGAGTCCAGATTCAATTTTTTGAGACCCTGCCTCAAAATATACGGGAGAGACTTTAATTCCAGCACTTGGGAGGCAGAGGCAGAGCCAAGCAGATCTCAGTGAGCTCAAGGTCAGCATGGTCTATACAGAGAGTTCCAGGACAGCCAGAGCTACCTAACAGACTCTGTCTCAAAAAACAAAAACAAACAAACGAACAAACAAAAAAACCTAAGGTGGAGAAGAACGACTCAGAAAGACACCCAGATAGATTGCTGGCCTACATGCACAATACACATATGCACACATACATGCACATATGCACACACCCACAAGAACATATACATTACACATACACACAAGCTTCAGTGGGCAATCGTGAACACATGAGTAATGAATGGAAAAATAATCCCCACAAAGAGCGTTAACATGAAGAAAAACCAAGTGGAATTTTAAGGCTGAAAGGGTAGCTCAGGAGCAGAACAGGGGGGAGAATTGGCTAACTTGAAGACAGAACAGGAACTGCTCAACCGGAACAGGAAATGAATCTCAAGCAAATGACACACTCAGGACTTGGAAAAAAAAACTCAAGAAAAAGCTTCTGAAGTATTACCAATGCCACAGATAAAGAAATGGCAGAGAAAGGGGCTCAAAAAATTCACATAAGGACAAAAAAAAAAAATGAACCATAAGAAATCCATGAAAAAGTCATAATATCAAACTACTGATCTTTTTTAAAGTAGTAAGAGAAATCCCATCTAAAGAGTGAGAACTCAGCTGACAACAGATTTCTCATCAAAACCACAAAAGCTCAACATGTCCTAACTTTTTCAAATGCTGAAAGGATTGTCACTCTCAATTGCAATATAGTTCTTTTCCTTTTCCTCCAGGAATGCCTCCTGGTGGATGTCTGAAAACATACATACCAAACAATATACATGGCTATGATTTTCCCTTTACATATACACCTATAATACAATTTAACAATATATGTCTAAAAAGACTGACAGGTTCACCTCTTTTGCACTTGGGAACATTAGTAGGTAAAATGGGAATTATATGAACACTGAAGTTCCATAACTGTCAACACCATGGCAGTCAAGGTCAATACAACAACAGTAGAGATAACTTTCAAGTGGCTAATCATCAGGTGATATATACAGGGCACGGAAGGGACAGTTCACATCCCAGACAGGACAGACTAAAAGACTTCCTACAATATCCAGAACAGCACATCTAATTGCTTATTTCTGGAAATTTACATTGAATGTTTTCAAACCACGGCTGTCTCTAACGCATATACCTGAAAGCACAGAATGTAAAACTGTAAAGGGGGTAGTTATTATATTCCTGAAATTAACCTTCAGGAATGTTCCTCAGACAAAGGAAAACTAAGAACTTTTCAACACACCTACTCCAAAAGAATCACTATGAAATTGTTTAAATGGAACAGAAATAAGAAATTCTAGAATATCAGAAAAATAGGCAGTCAAGAAAGGGCAAAAAAAAAGTATGAGTCAATGCAAGAAACTTTCTCTTCTTGAGGTTTCTAAACTGAAAGAAAAAGCAAAAGTTATAACACTGTCAGTTGAGGGCTTCCAATATATGCAAGGGAAGCATTTGTATACTTTCAAAATGTAAAACTTACATATAACATTGCAAGTACATTACCAAGGAACTGGACCGAAGGACATAAAGAGGTAAATCTTACATGCAAAACATCAACAGTATACTGCAATGCGTTCTGTGTATATATACTGTAATGCCTAGAGCTACTCTAAGTAACTGCTGTACAAGGAGATGCTCTGAAGCACACCATACATGAGTCAAAACCGTTCTATGAGTGCTAACAGCTAGTCTGGGCTAGCCTGGTCTACAAAGTCAAACCGCCTCAAAAAAGTATGTTGTTCAAATAATCTGAAAGAAGGCAAAAAAAAAAAAAAAAAAAAAAAAAAGAGAGAGGTGTAAGAATGAAAATCAGAAGAAACAGAAAATAAAATGCTACACTTAGGTTCTAATGTATGGGAAATCAGCTTGAATATAAATGGCCTTAATATACCAGCTAAAATAAAACTGAGCCAGGGATGCTGGTGTATGTCTGTAATCTCAACACTCGGGATGTGGAGACAGGAGGATAAAAAGTTCTAGGTGGTGCTCTACAATGTCAGACCCTGACTCAAACAAGAACAAAAGAAAAAAAAAGAAAGGAAGGAAGGAAGGAAGGAAGGAAGGAAGGAAGGAAGGAAGGAAGGAAGGAAAGGGGGAAGGAAAGAGTGGGGGGAATGACCCAGATAAATTGAACAAAGAAAATAATCAGAAACAAAGAAATATGACATAATAAAAGCAAAAAAGCAACAGCAAACACTGAATCCTATGTAGGATTATGTAGGCATCAAACAGTAGAGCTTCAGAATATGTAGAACAAAACGACTCAAAATATGACAAAAATATAATTTTTAAAGGCAGATATTTCCGAATAATCTCCTAAAACTAATCACTTACAAAACTAGTAACGCAATGAGCTTGGAGTATCCACCTCCAGGCAGGCACTCCAAAAAGAGGCCCCTTACAGAGGTTCTGGAACTCTCAACCAACGTTCCCATGAGAGAGAAAAAATATGAAACACCATGTTAAAGATGAGGAAATTGGGGCTTAGAGAAAGGAACCCCAAATCAAACTACCAGTAAGTGCGTAGACCAAGATCCAACTTAGTTCTTTAACATCATTCCAACAGTTGCCCAGTTGTCTCTCAAAACGGCCAAAAAACCAGACTTCCACCAGTACTCTTACTGCCCAGCGTGCTAATCCTTGCAGTATACTCAGTAATTTCCATAAAAATAAGTAAGACAAGAAGTGGTGGCACATGCCTTTAATCCCAGCGCTAGGGGAGGCAAAGGCAGGTGGGATTCTATGACTTAAGAGGCCAGCCTGTTTTGCAGAGCAAGTTCCAGGCCAGCCAAGGATACACAGTGAGACCTTGTTTCTAAACAAATAAATAAATAATGTTCAACTCAAAAAGTATTCAAAAGCTCTGATTTGGAAAGAACTGGATATTCGGTGAAATCTGTTTTTGTTTTTGTTTTTTCTTTCTTTCTTCTATGTATTAAGGGTTGTTTCTTCAATACCTCTACAACAAAATTAAAACTTGGTTACTACGAGGTAATTAATTCTCCACTTTAAAGTTTCTTTTATAAATCATAGCATTATTTTCTTTGGGTATGAAATTATATGTGAGTATGAGACTTCACTTAAAGCAAAGCCTGCACATTTTAATTGCATTGCTAAACAGTGGCTCCACTAAACAGTTTAACCTCTCTAAATATCCATTTCTACCCTCCCAAAACATCTGTCAACAGAAAGTATTGTGCCGCACACTCGTGGCGAAGTACAAAGTGGGCCTAATAAGCGCTTCGCGTCTGGAAAACTCAGTGACACTCGGCAAGGCGTGTTCCTCACACTCATCGTGAGTTGCACCTGTCACCTCGGCCCGCTCGCCCACACAGTAAGTTTGGGGGCTCCCGAAGCGACGCGAGAGGCGGAGCGGCGTCCCTGAGTCCCTGGGCGCGGCTCAGCCCGTGGCCCTTGGAGGGCTCTGGAGTCCGCGGCCTGGCGGACCACGGGCGGCAGGGACGACCCGCGGCGCCGGGGAGGATCGGGCCCGCCGTTACCTGCCGCGCCGGTCGGCACCCGGCCCGGGCCCAGCGGCGCTGTAGT
>CABHPR010112080.1:36948-47236 GCA_902168415.1 Peromyscus melanophrys | reverse complement strand
TAATAGTATCCAGAGATGG
This sequence comes from Peromyscus melanophrys, assembly GCA_902168415.1. Taxonomy (NCBI): domain Eukaryota; kingdom Metazoa; phylum Chordata; class Mammalia; order Rodentia; family Cricetidae; genus Peromyscus; species Peromyscus melanophrys. The sequence goes on along the minus strand of CABHPR010112080.1, from coordinate 47,217 downwards.
CTCAGGTCTAGATTGGTTGAATCTCTTTTCCTTTTACAGATACCTAAAATCTGCAGCACAACTGAGCCAACATCAAACATCACTTCTCCCAATGATGCTTCTCTAACTCTCAGGTGAAACATTCCAGTGTTCCTACCTTCAGTAGAAACGCAGAGTTCTTCCATTGCAGTAAGCATGGAGCCAATGTTAACAGGAAAACAGGAGAAAAAAGCTGCAAACTGTGAGAAGGAACTCTGTTGCCAATGGAAGAGATTTAGAACAGAGATATAGATGACATCAGCTGATATGTGCACAGTGATCACTCAGACTTTTCCACAAGCAGAGGATATAAGAACCGTCTTCAAACAAATCATTACATGGAACCATGGGCAGAAAGTAATCCTTGCAAGGATGCAAGTTTCTTATAAGCATTGAGTGAAAAAATGTAAATTACCTCTATCCTATTAGAGCATTAACATATTGGAAGCTGTAAGAGTAGATATCTCCCCCGTCCCCTCTATCTGGGGTAATAACATTCATTCATGGAAGATCTGTATATTATTCCCTAGGAGAGGAAATAAATTGAAAGGTTTTTGATTTTTTTACATTTTCCTGTGATTTCCAACTGAACCTATCATCACCAAGTCTTAAAGTTACAGACCTTAGCCGGGTGTTGGTGGCGCACACCTTTAATCCCAGCACTCGGGAGGCAGAGCCAGGTGGATCTCTGTGAGTTCGAGGCCAGCCTGGGCTACCAAGTGAGCTCCAGGAAAGGTGCAAAGCTACACAGAGAAACCCTGTCTCGAAAAACCAAAAAAAAAAAAAAAGTTACAGACCTTTTGAAAAAAACATGGAAAGTTTTATTTTTATGTTTATTAAATCCCATAGTGTGTTGCAACTGGATATCTGAGGTGCACCATGGCAAAATAATGATATGCTTATTAGAAATTAAGTCAATAGCAATTGTCATAGACTATGACATAGTAAAAGGTCTCTAGAAGATTTTTATGAACAGGAAGGGGAAACCACATATTCTAAAATGTAAACAGACATATGCTTTTTGTGGTGATACTTTGTGCTCTAACAAATAAAGCTTACCTGTAGATCAGAGGGCAGAGCTAGTCACTAGTTAACCATAGAGGCCAGGCCATGGTGGCACACACCTTTAACCCCAGCCCATGGAAGAAAGAATCAGATAGTGATATGGCTGGGCAGAGAGAGGAATATAAGGCAGGCAGAACCTGGAGCTCACTCTCGGCTCAGGAGTTGATGAGGTAAGAGTTGACCATGACTGGTTGCTCCTTTGTGTCTCTGATCTTTCAGCATTTACCACTGTATCTGACTCTGGATTCTTACTATTAAGACCAATTAGAATTCATGTACATGCTTGTTCATGAGGAAGCCCATGGTGGAACATCAGAACTGCCTATGATGTGAGGGGCATCTAGTAGTTCTGTGTATCTTCAGTAGTTGGTAAGTGCCACTGTTGTGCCAGATCTCCTCTGTAGGGAGATTTCTGTCTGAGTTCACATTGAAGTCTCCACCCATGTCTCTGGCACAGTGAGACATTGCAGATGGTGCAGATTTAAGGAAACTTGTTTATTGGATGTATGCCTACTGATACAGATGCTGGAGATGAAACCCCAATTACAAACTGTGTCTCCAGTACTCCATGGTATGGTGCCAGCATACTCTAAGGATTTCTTGGATGCTGTGAGTATGATGACCCAGTGAATATGATGGTTGTTTACATAGAATCCAGAGAGTAGAGGACAGTGACAGTGTCTGCAAGGGTTTTATGAGGACAAACCTGATTCCTGCAGCTACACCTAGGACAGTGTACCAGGGAATAGTGAACTCCACCATCAATCATAAACACAAACTATGGGCCACATGCCCATTTTTTTTCCCTTATATTCTGTGACACTCATGGTAGGGAACAGTCACCAGGCAGAAAAGCAGTTCTAGGACACAAATACTTTGATGGAGATTCCTGTGTAAAGGAGAGAAGGGCACCTCAGCCAGGGCTCAGCTTTCATTCTGAAAACTGGGTGTTATTCTTTATGGTAGATTTGCCGGAGCATATAAAATGTGAGCAGAACACAGGTCAATTGTCCCTCCCAGACAGGGTGATTTACCTGCTGTTGACTAGAAGAACTAGAGGCACAGACCTCAGGGATACTTTCTTGATTCTCTGCCTTCTTAATCAACTCCCAGACAACTCAGGAATGATGTGGATCCTGCCATCTAGACATAGCAATGAACATGAAGATGGCCTCCTCTGCTTTGTTCATCCTCCAGGCTGTGACTTCCTCCCATCACTTTGCACTGTTTAGTTGGAAGCATGGCCGTCATTAGAGATTCCTCCCAAAGGACAGTCTCTGAGTCCTGGCTGACCTGGTTGGATGTCCATCTACTTCTTCATCTCTGGGAATCTCATATTTGTGTCGCTGGTTGTGTATGCCTGTTCTTTGGGCTGTAGGTGGCCTTTGAGAAAATACCTGTGCACACTTGTAGCTAGAGTTTTCCTGCCGGGCCCACAGTCAGGACAAACCTCTGTCATCCGCCAGTCCCACAGCCGCTCAGACCCAACCAAGTAAACATAGAGACTTATATTGCTTACAAACTGTATGGCCGTGGCAGGCTTCTTGTTAACTGTCCTTATATCTTAAATTAATCCATTTTTATAAATTTATACCTTGCCACATGGCTTGTGGCTTACCGGCATCTTCACATGTTGTTTGTCATGGTGGCAGCTGGCAGTGTCTCCCCAGCGTTCCACTTCCCAGAATTCTCTCCTCCTTGTCCCGCCTATACTTCTTCCTGCCTGACCACTGGCCAATCAGTGTTTTATTCATTGACCAATAAGCAATATGTTTGACATACAGACCATCCCACAGCACACACTGGAGAGAAGCTGTGCAGTGCAGGATTTTAGGGACTCCCACCACTATGCATAATGTGCCATCATCTTTGGGATTCTGAGAGTTCAGGGATATTTTTACACATTATGTCTTGTCTTTGGTTTGTCTAGAATTTCCCTAGTGGTCATTCAGAACTAGACAAAACATCACAGAACTGAGTGTCAATCTTGTTAACTGAAGAGGGAACACATCCTCTAAGTCCATTTACTCTGCTGATTTAATTTTACCATTTGGATGAGTCACTGTGTTTTAGTGTCTGCACTTGGATTTAGTTTCTCTTCCCTTGAAACGCTGTAGGAGGAGATCACCAGTCACAGATTAAATAGTCATGGTGCAGGCCCAGGTGTATCTGCACACATAACTTATAGTTCTTTTCTATATCACAGGTGGATTCTTCACTGACATATTTAAAAATAGTAATTATCAGTGTAATCACACAAATATTTGTTTAAAATGATGTTTTGAATCACAATGAAAATTCATGTATTTTTGTACAAAATATCCCAACTTTGGGAGTGAGTAACCCTCTTAGAGCAGAGTCATTGTACCTCAGCCATGCATAGTTGACCTCAGGAAATCCCTGCTCTGTACTACAGGGTTGGTAATACAGCTGCAGTGATGCATGCACCCCATTTAAATCTATTACATACTCCTTAGGCATAATAGCAAATGCTTTGTGTCAATAATCTAGAAGTACTCTGACACACAGATGTATCTGAGGGTGAAAGGTATGGAGAATCCAAAGTAGAATTTATGTCTAAATTGGACAATTACTGCAATGCCAAGGTCAGCTGAGTTTCAAAAGATGTTTTCATTTAAAAAAGTTTCCTAAGACCAGAGAGATGGCTCAGCTGGTGAAGGAGAGATTCATAACCAAAAGGACAGGAAATATTACCACGTACAGCATCTTGAGAGCAATAGTGAGAAACATGCAAATGTAACACTAGAAAAAAACACAGTTTCTCATGATCAGAGTGAGAAATGACCCCAAAGCCTCTCTGCCCTTAGGGAGTGAGAAGCAAAAGCAGAGAAAACCAGGAGTTTTTCCTTCCAGCTCTGAATACGTGGACTTGGTAAGAGTTGAGCGCCCCCTGCTGGCCCAGAGCTCCTCTGCAGGGGGTTTGTGTCTGGGCTCAGGCTGAAGTCTCCTTACTGTGCCTCTTGCACAGTAATATGTGGCTGTGTCCTCAGTGGTCACAGAGTTCAGCTGCAGGAAGAACTGGTTCTTGGATGTGTCTCTGGTGATGGAGATGCGGCTCTGCAGGGATGGGTTGTAGTAGGTGCTACCACTATAACTTATGTACCCCATCCACTCCAGCTTCTTCCCTGGAGACTGCCTGATCCAGCTCCAGTCATAACCACTGGTAATGGAGTAACCAGTGACAGAGCAGGTGAGGGACAGTGATTGAGAGGGCTTCACCAGGCCAGGTCCTGACTCCTGAAGCTGTATCTGGGACAGGATACCTTCAGACAAAGAGACAGTTCTGTCAATCACAGGTTGTCACAACCCCTCATGGATACATGTATGAAATGGTAACACTCACCAGGAAGGGAAGTCACCAGGTACAGAAGACCCAACAGTGTCATCTTCTAGGCTATACCTCCTTTTCTTCAGAGGTCAGCCTCCTGTGAGAGAGATGTGAGCTCCCACAGTCCAGGAGGAGATTTAACTTAGAGCTAAAAGATGCATTTGCATGTGGGGAGTCAACCTTGTCTTTATAAATGGGGAGGGTAGATATCACTCCATTTGTCTGTTACACTGTGGCCATCACTGTATCTAACTTCCTGTAGTGTGAGTCTGGAGAAAGAAAGCATGAGGACTACAGGGATCCCAGGAAAAACACCTTGGCGTGACCAACCTCCACTTCCTAGTCCAACCTCCCCAATTACATTCTTTTCCTCCTGTATTTTTTCTGTCACAGGTCAGTGCCAACCTTCTTTTCATACTCAGTTCCTGAGTTCCCTGCTATCTGGTTAGTAAGCTCGCCTTTTTCCTACCCAGGAGATGGTTTTCCATGTTTGCTGGAACATTGACACACTGTCAATTTTTTGTTGTACAGCTTCCATACATACTTCTTGCTCTATCCAGTCAGTAAAATGTAGAAGAAACATATGCTGAGAGGAGGAGCTGGCAACTCTGCACATTATGATCCTTACTCAGGGATCCCATTCATTGTTTATACTGTCCTGGCTTAGAGACCACCTGGATTAGACATGTGACAGTATCATGGGAGGGGGTGTGTGATAGCCCATCCACAGAGACTAATGATTAAAATACAGAGGACATTCTTTTTCTTCAGGTTTCTGTACAAATGGGGTTCCTCTTGCACTTTACATCATGTGTAAGTGTTTGGCCACAATATTAGTCCTTCTGTCTTTCCTCATTTCCTAGCAATCTTTACTTAAAGTAAGTCTTTTTTTCATTGAATATACATTTTTCTCATAGAATATATCCTGATTACAGTTTCTCCTCCCTCTTCAACTCCCAAATCTTCCCTCCTGCCCTCCCATCCAGATACCCCATCTTGCTGTGTCTCTTTAGAAATCAAACAGGCTTCTAATGAATAATAATAAAATAAAATAAGATGAGATCAAACAAAAACTAACACATCTGAACCAGACAAATAAAACAAACAGAAGGAAGAGAGAACAAGACAGGGCTAAGAAACAGGTGCAGATACAGAGACCTACTGATTTACATACTCTGGATTCCCATAAAAAATTAAAATAGAAGCTGTACTATATAGGCAGAGGAACTTTTGGATAATAAAGAAATAAATAAAATGATAAAAGCCATGTGATATTATGAGACAAGGAATCTCCAAAAATGCATTGGAATTTGGTTTCTGATGACCATCTACTGTTACACATCCAGCCTGTGCTTAAGAGTTTGTTTCCTCAGTGAGACTCCCTTAGAGGAAACTAAGTTTTAATTTACAAGTGGTTATCAACTGGAGGTAGCTTCTGTGTCTTCTTCCCCTTTCAGCTCTAGGATGCCACCCGGTGCAGACCATGAGGGCCCTGTGCATAAAACCTCAGTCTCTTTGAATATATATGTGCTTCTATCCTGTAGTTTTAGAGGTCTTATTTCTTTGGTGGATCTATTCTCTCTGGCTCTTATATTCTTTTCTCCTCTACTTCATGTTTCACCACCCTGAGGGAATTTGGTGAAGACATCTCATATAGTGCTGAGTGTCCAAGGTCTCTCACTCTCAGAATATTGTCTGTCTGTGGGTCTCTATATGTGTTCCCAAGTGCTGCAGGAGGAAGCTTTTCTCATCATGGATGAGCAAAGCACTGATCTTTGAGTGTAGCAGAATGTCATTGGGAGTCATTTTATTGCAATCTTCTTTTATAGAACAACAATATTTATTTTTATTCTAGGTTCCTGGCTATCTTATCTAAGATTATTGCTCACTCAAGTAGTGTAGCGTAAGGGTTCTATTTCTTGTATGAGCCATATGTCAAATCATATATTGATGGTTACTCCCACAAGCTTTTTACCACCATTGACCTAGCATATCTTGCAGGCCAGTTACCAGTATAAATTTAAGGAGCTTTAGCTTATGTTCATGTTACATTTCTTTTTTGAAATCTTCTATTGTGTTAGGTTTCCATACTACCCCTCAAATGGCTCTTACATTTAGCTCTCTTGCCCTTTATTCTCCCTGATACTCCACTTTTCCTCACCCTCCCCTTTTGGTCCTCCATTCAAGCCATCCCCCATGCATCCACAATTATCTATAATAGTTCTTTTTCCTACAGGAAATCTGTCTTCTCCACCCAAGTCCTTTAAGACTTAAAGCGCTTTCATTTGAATCCAGGCCTTCAATGCTGGACATGCATGATTCATTCTTGACAGCAGGCTCAAGACTGGGAACAGGAATTTGATGGAGACTGCATCACTTAAGGACACCCAACATTTCTGTTCAGAGACTAGGGATCATAACTTTCATCAGCAATTAGAAATGTTAAGTTAACTGTTTTGTTAGAAATGTAATTGGCTATCCTGTGTGATTGTTGAATCTGCCATGAGAGATCTAACAAGTTTAATGAAAAGGAGCATGAACCTGAATGCTTGTCCAGATAGTGTTAATGCCAATGCCAAGAATAAGACCACTACCAATTTGAGCCAAATTTGAAGATTTTTATTGGGGTGAACCCAAGAGCTGGCCTGGGACTGACTCTTAAGTCAGGTTAAAGAGAACAGCCCTAAACCCACTTCTTGGACCTCTTTTAAAGAGTAATATAATAAGTAATTTTACAGAAAGGAGACAATGGTACAATAAGGAAATACAAAAACCTGAAAAATCATCATGTTGCATACCACCATTTGATTAGGAGGATACTGGGAGGGTCAGGGATGGTCCAGGGTATTCTCAAAAACAGATGAAGGTCATGGGTTCGGGAGGTCTGGTTCCAGGAACCAGAAGGCAACTCAAGTCTCATAGTAAATAAAAATTTATATTTAAAAATACAGCACAATGGTGGCTGCCTTTAAAATGGAGTCATGCAGGTTCCTCCATAAAACAGAAGACAAGCTTTAACCACATCTTTATTGTCCATTCATCAGCTGATGGGACTTTAGGCTGATTCCAGCTCTTAGATGCTGTGAAGAGGACAACACTGAATAAAAATGATCTAGTATCTTTGCAGTAGAGAGTCCTTAGGCATCTGCTCAGGAATGATGTAGTTAAGTCACGTGACATTTCTTTTTTTAGTCTATAGAGGAAATTCCGGACATAATTTCCTAGGGACAGCAACATTATACACTTTCCCGAACCATGTATTATGGTTCCCTTTTCTTCATTGAATCATCAACATTTGGTTTCATTTGTTTCCCCAATAAATGTCATTCTTACAGCAATAAGATGAAATCTGAAACTTTTTCTTTAATTTGTATTTCTCTGATGGATAAAAATGTTGAAAACTGTAAAAAATGTGTATTCCATTTGTGTAATAGTTGTGTTTCCATCACAGGAATAAACTATGAAATTTCTCAAAGCACCCCCGCTGTCTGTCTATAGAATAAATTTATTCTTGGCCTTTCAAAGAATTAGGAGAGATCTCTATAGGTTGTACCAATAAATCAGGGAAGAACTCCCTTTCTGTGTTTATACTGAGTTTCATACTATACCATGCTTGGTATGTTCTCTCTGTCCTTTGTGTATGTGATCCATTAACAAAACTGTCAGCTCAGGATTGTCTGCTGGAGCACTTAGCGCTGCTGCTTGTTCCCTCTGAGGGTCAGAGCCTCAAGGAAGAGAAGCAGAGTGAGGAAGGTCACAGTTACTGAGGTTGGGATTGGAACCTGACTGATCATTGTCTTCTCCTTTATAATGTCAGTCAGTAAAATTCTGAAAGAGTAGGGAACTTGGGAATGGGTCCTTTCCCAGTCAGCTCCTCTGAGTTCTGTCAATGGGCTGCTTCTGCCATTGCCAATGCCACAAGGGTAAGTAATGTGTGATATAAGAAGCCTGCTGAGATATGTTTTATAACCCTCCTGCCGCGGTATAATGAGTTTGTGGTGGAAGTATTAGACCTATGAATGCCTAGAGCAAAGGAAAGACACAATACTAAGCAATAGAGAAAGATTAAAAAATTATCCATTGTTTATTACACATTTGTGATATAATTTAAAGTCTTATTTTATTGTTTTTGACCAGAGACCCCACTTTGCTTATTTGCCACACAGAAACCAGTATAATACAATGTCAATAATTCAGAATGATTAGCAAAGGTCTATGAATGTTGAATCAAGATATAGAATTAAAAAATAGCTTTCAAAGTTGTAGCTTAGTGATCTTTCATGCAAAATCTGGTGTGTGATACCCAGTATTGAAAAACAATGATAAGTAAATTCTATATACTATTATTCTTCCGAAAACAACTCCTAAAAATCTGAACGTTTCTGTTTATATTCACTGCTAGTCTGGTGTCGGCTGTGTTGGATGTAGCACTCCCACACATCAGGTCACTATTTTAAAACATTTTCAGAGTAGTAAAGGAACCATGTCTATGATTCCAAAAGGTGGAGAGGAATCTAGAGCCTCCTCTCTGGGGCCCTGCTCTGATGTCCTTCTATCTAACTATTCCTGCCCCCTCCATAGTACATGACACTCTTGTTCTGAATGGGGGTGATCTCATCATGAAGAGCCTTGAAACTGCCTCTTTGTGAGACAAGATTGTTAGTTCTTAGTTTTCCAGTTGAGGAATTCATTCTACGATGAGATAAACTTTATTCATGGGGATTGAGAGGACTTTTGAACTGGGTCATTTCTGTGACTGCAGCATCGCCAGGAGAGTGACATAGACTCTAGGAACTAACTCAACTTTTCCATGTCAGATCTTGTATTTTTCTAGGTGTGGTTTCCTGGGGCTTGTATGTTGTTAAATGAGAGGAATCAACTCTGAGTAGAATCAGGAAACACCCTTGCTGGCCTCTGCACCTGCCCCTCAGGCTCTGTGTAACTAATTTGTTTTGGTTTTAGTTTTTGTTGTCTCACAGCAAAAATATTTAACAACGTTATTGATCATATAAACTTGATGTCATTTGAAAATAATAATATTCCATATCAGACTGTGTCCCTAAATGTTTACTTTGACAGAACATGGTCTCCAATTGATGAATCTCATTCCCATGTAGGTATTCCTCTGAAATGTTTGTAGACAGATTTGTAATCACTCAACAATCCTGTAAAGGTCAGAAATGTTGTCCTAGGAATCTTGTTTGACTGTAGTGCATCAGGGAAGTCATGAGGTGGAATTCTGTGGAGGATGGAAGCTTTCACACTCCTTGAGAAATCTAGGCTTTCCTCACAGAAGTCAGCCCTATGAAATATGCATGTGTTCATTCAGTTCAAATCTCACAACAATCCAACATTCTCACCAGTCTTAGTCTTTCTGTTGATGATTCCTCAGAATTCACAGACAGGAAAGCCCCTCTTTCATTTCTATCCTGACAATGGTTTATTTTTTAACAAGAGAGTTCTTGACAGTTTAAGTTGCACAGTTGAGAGTGGTTGGGCACTAGGCCTTGGAGGATAAGGAATTTCTATCCATTTTTACTTGGTTCAGAAGACACTTCCTGAGTGTCACGTCATCTGCTGGAAATGGCCCAGAGGATAAGGTAGGGTAATGATGAACTGTGATAATAAATTACAGATGGAAAATAAACATACTGGCAGGAAAACAGACATTCCAATTAAGTCTCAGCCTGAGGTTGCTAATGTATGTGAGAGGAGCCAGGTCAGGTGGGAAAATAATTGGTTTTCTAGTCACAGGGTCTTATTTATATAACCTGTTTCTTCTCTCCCTCTCTCTCTCTCTCTCTCTCTCTCTCTCTCTCTCTCTCTCTCTCTCTCTC
>CABHPR010112080.1:18697-36938 GCA_902168415.1 Peromyscus melanophrys | reverse complement strand
CTCTCTCTCTCTCTCTCTCTCTCTCTCTCTCTCTCTCTCTCTCTCTCACACACACACACACACACACACACACACACACACACACGTGTATTACGTGTATGTAATATGTTACCAGAGCTTGTTGGTTTTGATTCATTATGGAAGAAGCATGTCAGCAGAGGTGGTCATTGATAAAGATATAGTCAAGGTATGGAGTACTGTAGGGAGCATCCTGAATCAGCATTACTTTGTTCTCTGATGTCCTTCTGAAATGTTGACAAATACTCTATAGGACTGTGAAGAGATGGCTGCTGACAAATAGACACTCAGAATGATTATTTCTGATCAAGTATCCAGGCTAATCTCTCTGATATTTCAGTCCTAAGACAGGTTCCTATTCCTCTAGAGTTTCTGACACATTCAGGATGTGAATTACAACACTGTGTCTTGCACAGTAATGGACTGTAGAGTCCTCAGATGTCAGGCTGCTCAGATCCATGTAGGCTGTGCTGGAGGACTTATCTACAGTCAGCTGGGCCTTGCCCTGGAACTTCTGTGCATAGCCGGTATTACCACTTCAAGTACCAATTCATCCAATCCACTCCAGACCCTGTCCAGGCCTCTGCTTCACCCAGTGCATAGAATAGTCAGTGAAGGTATATCCTGAAGCCTTGCAGGACATCTTCACTGAGGTCCCAGGCCTCCTCAGCTTAGCCCCAGACTGCTAAAGGTGAACCTGGGAATAGACACCTGTGAAGAGAAAGGCAGAATGGATGTGACCTGAGTGTATGGCCCCTCCTCAAGTGAGGAACTTGGGAGCTCTTTACCTGTTGCTACTGCCATCAAGATGATCTAGCTCCATTTCATGGTGAGGACATTGTGTGCTGAGTGACTGTGGAGAGGACACTGATCATATGATATTGTGGGGTGTGGACATCTCTGTATTTACCACCATAGACTCACATGATTTGCATATTTATGAGTCATGGTACTTCTTAGATAAGGAACTAGTCCAGCTGGAGAAGAAGGAGGTAGAGGAATTTCAGGTCAGGCAGCAGGATGCTGAGGTTAAAATCATAATCCTGTCTGAGGAAGTAGCCATTCCTGAGACCTATGCAAGCTCTGTGGATATAATCAAGGCCTAATCTCACAATAGATTCCCAACCTGAGACATTTTTTCCTTTTCCTAACAAAACTGATTTACAGGTAATGGTAATGATTAGGATAATGTGCATGAAAATGTCAACAACTCATATATTAGGAGAATTCGTAATGTTTTTTAATGTGCAAGTAATTAAAATTTGTTTTTCCAGAAGGTTTGTGTTCCTCCTGGTTTTTTTCTTTATTTTTTTTCTTTTCTAACTCCATTTCTTTTGTCTATATATTTATTTTCTATATAGAGTAAGAAAGGTCATCCAGTTGAATGGTGGGAATATGGGAAGGATCTGAGAGGAGTTAGGTATGGAAACTGATCAGAATACATTGTATGAAAAAATATGTTTTTCAAAACTCAGAAATAAATAAATCAATCATAATAAAATAAATAAGAAAATAAAAATCTGTGCAATATTTGATAAAGAATTTCTACTGTGTTTGAAAATTGGAGACTGAATTAAGAAATAGAAAATTGGAGACTGCAGCAAGTATTATTCAGCTAATAGACTTTAAGAAAAGTGTCCAGAGAAGCTATTGAGTCCACACCTCATCTCACTTCTGTCCTATTGATTGTTGGCTCCGTTGTTTCCCCTGCTGGTCCTGAGCTCCCCTGCAGGTTGGTATGTCATGGGTTACACTCAAGATTTTCTGTCTGTTTTGAGCAGTGACACATCCATGCTACTTTGGGGCTCAGAGAGCTCAGCCACAGGGAGGAATGTCTCTTCTTTTACTAGAGATACTGAATGGATATGCAGAGACTGGTTGTAAGTGTCTCTATAGTTATTAATATTCTTCTTTAATGCCATGGTATTCCATGGGGCATTTGGATCCAGATCCACACTATCCACTGGTACTATAGAATTATTACAAATAAGTGAAACATGCCGAATCATTGTGCCTAGGAAAAAAAATAAGCATCTTGTTTAGCCTGGCTCACCATATTTGCAGAGAATCATGTAGTTGGTCTAGTCTTTCTGCCTTAAGAGGCACATGTCATAGGTTTCCAATTTAGAGCCCATGGTTGCTGGGCACTGGATACCTTTCTGTTCTTAATGAACCAAACTTCTTCCTAAGGTGGTGAAGCTTTCAGACCCACCTCTGTTTCTCTGTGTTCCCTAGAAGTCTTCAAAGTATATAGCAACTTGATAAGACACTTGGCATAGATATTAATAGTTTATATCTATATAACTTACAAACACCATAGTATCTTGTTAAGTACCATTGTAATTAAACTGCTGTTATATTTTTTTTCATAAGAGTCTTGAAAGTCTGACTGGTCACAATAAACTTGTCACAGCATTAATCTTGCTGTGGCCCCTCCATTCTGGCCTAGTTAAATTTAGTTCTCACTGACCATAATCAGGAAATTCTGGCTCACTAAGTAACTGCTGGTGTGTCCATGGTTAGTATTAACTGGACTCATATCATTGTTGAATGATTTTTTGCCTAAACCCTAGGAAAAAAAGTTCACTTCATATTCATTAAATATTGCTCATATATTTATTTCTTTTCTTAAGTATACCTGGAGGATTTTGAAAAGTTAATCTAAACACACCTCGTGTCCAGAGAGTGATCAACATGCAAGTCCACTGTGGTCATCTTAGGCCACTGACAGCCATGTGGGCTGACCTTCACACTGCCATTAGATAACAGACCATGGATCCCTTGGTTTTTATCTTCATATTATGCTGTTCAATGAGTTGTGTTGATCTTGATCTCAGTAAACCCATATTCTATAGTCTGTTTGTATCCTAAACTATCTTAATACAAACTGTCAATATAATAGAATCTAGACAAGACTCAGGTCTGCACAAGTAGACTCTCTTTCCGTTTACAGATAACTGAAATCTGTAACCCAACTGAACTAACAAAAAAAAATCACTTCTCCAAATGATACTTCTCTAATTCACAGGTAAAACATTTCAATTTCCCTAGCTTCAGAAGCAACAAAGAGTTCCATTGCATTAAGCATGGAGCCAATGTTAACAAGGAAATACCAGAAAGAAGAAGAAAACTGTGATCAGGAAAATCTGTTGCCAATGGAAGTGAGTTAGGAAAGAGACAGTAGATGACATCAGTTGACATGTGCACAATGGTCCCTTAGAGTTTTTCACAAGCCCAGTGTATAAGAACCTCTTCAAAGAAATCATTATGTGGGACATTGGGTTGCAAATTAATTGTTAAAACGATTCAAATTTCTAATATACATTGTTTGAAAAAATTCAATTACCACTACTCTATTTGAGCATTAACACATTGGAAACAGAAAACAGGAGACATCTTGTTTTCCCATCTATCTGCAATAAATTGAAATGTTTTTAGATTATTTAAATTTCCCTGTGATTTCCAACTGAACCCATCATCACCAAGTCTTAAAATGACAGACCTTCGTGGAAAACATGGAAAATTTTATTCTTATGTTTATGTTTATTTCATCTGATAGCAGATGACAAATGGATATCTGAGATGCACCATAGAGAAATAATGATATGCCTATTAGAAATTAAGCAAATAGAAATTCTCATAGACTATGACACAGCAAAGGGTTTCTAGAAGATTGTTTGAACAGGAAGGGGAAACCACATATTCTAAAATATAAACAGACATATGCTTGTTTGTGAGGAAGCACATGGTGGCATTTCAGATCTGCCTATGATGTGAGAGGCAGTTAGAAATTCTGAGTAGGCTACTCAGTTCTTAAGTGTCTCTGTTTTTCTCGGATCTCCTCTGTAGGGAGGTTTGTGTTTGAGTTCACTCTGAAGTCTCCTCCCATGTTGCTGGCACAGTCAGACCTGGCAGACAGTGCAGGTTTAAGGAAACTTGGGTATTGGAGGTATCCCTACTGATACTGCTGCTGGAAGTCCCAACTACAAACTGTGTCTCCAACAGTCCATAGTATGGTGCCAGCATATTCTAACCATTTCTTGTGTGCTGTTAGACCCAGCGAATATGATGATTAGTTACATAGAATCCAGACAGTACAGGTGAATGACAGAGTTTGCAAGGTTTTCATGAGGCCAGGCCTGATTCCTGCAGACATCCCAGGGTAGTGCATGTGAGAATTGATGACAGTGCGTCATCAATCGTAAACAAAAACTAGGGCTACATGCCCAGTTTCCTCTCCTTAAATGCTATGACATTCACTGTAGGGAATAGCCATCAGGCAGAAAAGCAGTTCTAGGACACACATACTTTGATGGAGACTCCTGTGTAAAGGAGATAAGGGATCACCTTTCTGTCTAAGACTGGGTGCTGGTGCTATTCTTCTTGGGGGAGTCGCCAGATGATATAAGAGGGGAACAGAGTACTGCTGTGGATATCGCTGTATGTCAATAAACACTGATTGGCCAATAGCCAGACAGAAAGTATAGGCGGGACTAACAGAGAGAAAAATTGAGGAGGAAGGAAGGATAGGGAGACTGGCTGGAGCCGCGGCGAGAACAAGAAAGATGTAAAATACCGGTAAGCCACGAGCCACATGGCAAAGTAGAGATTAATAGAAATGGGCTAAATATAAGAGTAAGAGCTAGACAATGATAGGCCTGAGCTAATGGCCAAACAGTTTAAATAATGTAAGCATCTATATGTTTATTTTGTAAATGGTTTCTGGGACTGGCGGGACTTGGGAGCTGGCGGGACTTGGGAGCTCCAAAAAAATTTTCCAGCAACAGAGTACAGGTCAATTTTCCTGCCTAGACAGGGTGATTTACCTGGTGTTGACTAGCAGAATTAGAGGCACAGACCTCAGGGAAATTTTCTTGATCCCTACCTTGTTAACCCACTCCCAGACAAATCAGAAATCATGTGGATCATGTCATCCAGACATTGCTCTGTGAACAGGAAGATGGCCTCCCTGCCTTGTTCATCCTCTAGGCTGTGACTTCCTTCCATCACTTTGCACTGTTTAGTTGGAGGCATGGCCATCATTAGAGAATCCTCACAACTGAGGACAGTCTGTCAGTCCTGGCTGGCCTGGCTGGATGTCCATCTACTTCTTCATCTCTGGAAATCTCATCTTTGAGTCCCTGTGTCTTTATTCCTGATCTATGGGCTATAGGTGACCTTAGGGAGCCAGGTCCTCACACTGGGGAGAAGCTGTGCAGTGCAAGATTTTAGGGACTCTGGCCACTGTGTGCACTCTGCCACCTGCTTTGTGATTCTGAGAGTTTCTGGGATATTTTCACACATTATCTCTCATCTTGGGGTTGTCTAGAATTTCCCTAATGCTCATTCAACATTAAACAAAAACATCACAGAACTGATTGTCTATCTTGTTAACAGAGTAGGGGCCACATGGTATAAGGCCACATTTGTCCTGATTTGATTTTATCCCTTGGGTGAGACGCTGTGTTTTAGTGTCTGCACTTGGGTTCTGTTTCCATTCCCATGAAACTCTGTAGGAGGAGATCTCCAATCACAGGTCAAACACTGATGGTTCAGGCCCAGGTGTATCTGCACACATAACTTACAGTTCTTTGTTGTGTTACAAGGGATTTCTTCAATGACACTTCTAAAAATTAGGAATTACCAGTGTAAATACATGTATTTTTTGTTTAATATTATATATTTAATCAAAATGCAAAACTGTTTAACTTTTGTACCAACAATCCCAAATTTGGGCGTGAATAACCACCTTATAGCAAAGCCCTTAGACCAGAACCATGCACAGTTGACCTCATAAAATTCCTGCCCTACATTACAGCTGTAGTGATGTGTGGATCCCATTCACTGTATGACACATTGCTAAGGCATAACAGAAATGGCTTTGTGTCAACACTCTGGGACAAGTGCTCTGACACACAGATGTATCTGAGGTGGGAAGGAATGGAGAATCCAAAGTAGAATTCACTTTTTAATGGGTCAACTAATATGATGCCTAGGTCAGCTGAGTTTCAAAATGTTGTTTTCACTAAATAAAAAAAAAAATTCCTGAGACCAGATCCGGTACAGCTGATAAAGACTAGATTCACAACTAAAAAGACAAGAAATATTACCACGTGCAGCACCTTGAGAGTAACAGTGAGAAATAAGCAAATGTGAGTTTAGAAAAACAGTTTTTCATGATCAGAGAGAAAAAAAGCCCCCAAGCCTCTCTGCCCTTAGTGAGTGAGAAGCAAAAACAGAGAAAACCAGGAGTTTTCCTTTCCAGCTCTGAAGTGTTAGAGTTCTTGGGCTTAGTTATGGCTCAGCGCCCCCTGCTGGTCCAAGGCTCCTCTGCAGGGAGGTTTGTGTCTGGGCTCACACTGAAGTCCTCTCACTGTGTCTTGCACAGTAATATGTGGCTGTGTCCTCAGTGGTCACAGAGTTCAGCTGCAGGAAGAACTGGTTCTTGGATGTGTCTCTGGTGATGGAGATGCGGCTCTGCAGGGATGGGTTGTAGTAGGTGCTACCACTATAACTTATGTACCCCATCCACTCCAGCTTCTTCCCTGGGGACTGTCTGATCCAGTTCCAGTAACTACTGGTAATGGAGTAACCAGTGACAGAGCAGGTGAGGGACAGTGATTGAGAGGGCTTCACCAGGCCAGGTCCTGACTCCTGAAGCTGTATCTGGGACAGGATACCTTCAGACAAGAAGAGACAATTCTGTCAATCACAGGTTGTCACAACCCCTCATGGACACATGTATGAAATGGTAACACTCACCAGGAAGGGCTGTCACCAGGTACAGAAGACCCAACAGTGTCATCTTCTAGGCTACACCTCCTTTTCTTCAGAGGTCAGCCTCCTGTGAGAGAGATGTGAGCTCCCACAGTCAATGAGGAGATTTAACTTAGAGCTAGAAGATGCATTTGCATGTGGGGAGTCAACCTTGTCTTTATAAATGGGGAGGGTGGATACTACTCCATTTGTCTGTTACACTATGGCCATCACTGTATCTGACTTCCTGTAGTGTGAGTCTGGAGAAAGAGAGCATGAGGACTACAGGGATCACAGGAAACACACCTTAGCATGACTAATCTCCACTTCATAGCAAAACCTCCCCCACTCCATTCTTATCCTCCTGTTCTTTTGCAGTCTCAGGCCAGTGCCAACCTACTTTTCACACTTGATTCCTGAGCTCCTGCTTTCTGATTAATCAGAGCATATTGCCCCTGCTTTACTTCAGGTTTCTCACCTATAAAATGAGTTCCCACATATCCTAGAAAATTGGCCCACTGTCGTATTTTTGTTGCACTGTGTCCACACCTACTTCTTTCTCTATCCAATCTGTGGAATGTAGAGGAAAAACATCCTCATCCCCTACCATCCAGATACATCATCTTGTCTCTCTTTAGAAATGAAGCAAGTTTCTAATGAATAATAAATTAAATAAAACAAAAACTAACACATTGGAACTGGACAAAACAAACAGAAGGAAAAGAACCCAAGAAAAGGGAGAAAAAACAGGTGCGGATGCAGAGACCTCCTGGTGTACAGACTCTGGAATCCCATAAAAAAACATAAAATCATAAGACATGCTACATATGTAAAGAAAATGTAGGATAGAATAAGAGATAAATAAATAAATAAGAAAAAAAACAACAGAAGCCATGAGATGTTATGAGACAAGGAACCTCCAAAAATGTATTTGAATTTTATATCTGATGACCATCTACTGCTGCAGATGAAGTTGGTTTCCTCAGTGAGACTCCCTTAGAGAAAACTAATTTTTCATATACAGTTGGTAATCAATTGGAGATAGCTTAGGGGTTAGGGATGGGTGCTTGTGTCCACTTCTCCTTTCAGCTCTAGGACCCCATCTGGTGCAGACTCAATGGGCTCTGTGCATGTATCTCAGTCTCTCTGAATTTATATGTGCAACTATCCTGTTGATGTATAGACCTTATTTCCTTGGTGCATATATCCTCTCTGACTCTTATACCCTTTTTCCCTCTTTATCATTGTTATATGAGCCTTGAGGGGAGATATTTGACGAAGACTTCTCAGATAGTGATGAGTGTTCCAAGGTCACTCATTCTCAGAATATGATCTGGCTGTGGGTCTCTGTATGTGTCGCAAACTGCTGCAGAAGGAAGCTTCTCTGATGATGGCTGAGTAAGGCACTGATCTTTGAGTGTAGCAGAATGTCATTGTGAGTAATTTTATTGCAATCATTTTTATAGAACAATAATATTTACCATAGGTTCTTGGACTAGTTCTTCTGAGAATCTTGGTCAATCAAGTAGAGTATGGATTCTATTTCTTGTATGGGCCATATGTCAACTCATATATTGTTGGTTACTCCCACAAGCTTCTTTCCATCATTGACCTAGCATACCTTGAGGCTGGATACCATTATAAATCCAAGGAGTTGTAGCTTATGTTGGTGTTACATTTCTATTTTGGAATCATCTACTGTGTTAGGTTTCCATACTACCCCTCAAATGTCCCTAAGTTTTATCTCTCTTTCCCCTTATTTTCTCTGTTGCTCCCCTTTTCCTCGCCCTCCCCTTTGATCCTCCTTTCTAGTTGTCCCCCCATGCGTTTACAACTATCTAAACTATTTTGTTTTCCTGCAGGAAATCTAACCTCTCCTCCACCCAATCCCTTAAGACTTAAAGCTATCTCATGTGAATCTAGGTTTTCAACTATGTCCATGCATAATTTGTTTTTGACAGGAGGTACAAGAATAAGTATAGGAAGTTGATGGGGACTGTATCACTTAAAGGCACTCAACATTGCTGATCACAGACTAGGGGTCATCATTTCATCAGCAATTAGAAATATTAAACCTGTTGTTCTTTTAGAAATATGATTGGCTATCCTGTGTGCTGGTTGAATTTGCCATGAGTGATGTAAGCAGTTTAATAAGAAGAAGCATTAGCCTGAATACTTGTACAGACGTTGTTAATCCCAATGGAGAGAATAAGACCACTACCACAGTTTGAGCCAAATTGAAGCAAGCTTGATTTAATTGGGGTGGACCCAAGAGTGGGACAGTGACTGCTCCTAAGTCAGGTTAGAGAGAGCAGCCCTGAATACACCTCTTGGGCCCCTTTTAAGGAGTAAAATTATTTGTAGTTTAACAGAAGGGAGACAATGGAGCAATAAAGAAAATCGAAAAGCCTGAAAATAACACTGAACAGCCACCCACCATTTGATTAGGATGTTTCAGGGGTGGTCATGAAGGATCAAGGTATTCTCAAGAACAAATCAAAGTCATGGGTTGTGGAAGGTCATTTTCCAGGAAACAGAGAGCAACTCAACTCTCACAGTATTTTAAAAACTTATTTTTAAAAATACAGCATAATTATTTCTGCCTCTAAAACAGAGTCAGGCAGCTTCCTCCATAGAACTGCAGACAGACTTCAACCTCATCTCTATTGTCCATTCATCAGCTGATAGGCCTCTGGGCTGATTCCAGGTCTTAGCTCTTAGGAAGAGGGCAACACTGAACACAAATGATCTGGTATCTTTGCCATAGAGAGTCATCAGGTGTCTGACCAGGAGTGATGTAGCTAGATCACATGACATTTCTGTTTTTAGGTTTTGGAAGACATTCCAGACAAATTTTCATAGGAACTGCAACAGTTCACACTCTGAAGAACCATGTATCATGGTTCCCCTTTATGTTATTAATCATCAACAATTGGTGTACTTTGTTTCTGTAATAAATGCCATTATTACTATGATTAAAGGAATTTTCAAACTCTCTTTAATTTGTGTGTCTCTGATGAATCAATATGTTGAAAACGATGAAAAGTGTTTATTAGCCAATGTGGGGCGTTTACCCACCAACCCCACAGCTCCCCAGAGTTTTCTTGAGTGTGAGCAGGAGGAAATATTAGATAGAAGGATTTATATTACGGAGATAAACAGAAAATAAAGGATAGCCTCGAGAGGGCCTGGAATCTATTCCAATGGGCCCTGACTGTCTCTGCCTCAGGATATTTATAGAGACGCCAATGAGTGCAGCAAAAGACCTCCCTCCCCCCCAGCACAGCCAAGTGCAGACCACTCAGACACCTGCACTCAAGCCTGTGGTCCTTATCATCCTCTCTATGTGGACCTGCTGGGTAAAGCCAAGAGGAAACCGGAAAACGGGATCCCACAAGCCATTTGTGTAATGGTTGTGTTTCCATCACAGGAATAAACTATGAAGGTTTTCACAGCATCACTGCTGTCTGTCTAAAGAATGGGTTCATTCTTGGCCTTTCAAAGGATTAGGAGAGAGCTCTGTGGGTTGTGCCAACAAATCAGGGAAGAAACCATTTCCATGTTTGTATTGAGTTTCACCCTGTACCATGCTTGGGATGCTCTCTCCGTCTTTTGGGTACGTGATCCATTAGCATAACTGTCAGCTCAGGATTGTCTGCTGGAGTACTTTGCACTGCTTCTTGGTCCCTCTGAGAGTCAGAGCAGCAAGGAAGCAGAGTTAGGAAGGTCACAGTGATTGAGGTTGGGATAGGAACCTGCCTGATGATAGTCTGCTCCTTTAAATTGTCAGATCAGTAAAATTCTGACAGAGTGCGGAACTCAGGAATGGATCCTTTCTCAGTCTGGG
The DNA here is from genome assembly GCA_902168415.1 of Peromyscus melanophrys. Classification (NCBI taxonomy): domain Eukaryota; kingdom Metazoa; phylum Chordata; class Mammalia; order Rodentia; family Cricetidae; genus Peromyscus; species Peromyscus melanophrys. The sequence continues at coordinate 26,317 of CABHPR010112080.1, read as the reverse complement.
CCTCTGATTAATGTCAATGGGCTGCCTCTGCCATTGCCTTAAGGCCACAAGGATAAGGTATGGGTGATATAAAAAAGCCTGCTGTGATAGATTTTATAACCTTCCTGTCTGTACTTCTATCACATACCATGATGCTTATGAGCTGCTCCCTCCCACAAGAGAAAAGGGCTAATGTTGAAATGAGTAAAGAGAAAGAATGTTCACTGCAGGAGGGAGACACCAACACTCACAGAAATTCCCCCATCTTCACAGTGCTCTAGCTCCCTAAGGATGAATTTTCCTATCCTTGTCCATATGGGAGCCGTGTCCACTTCATGGAAAAATAAAACTATTTACAGATGTGTCATTAAAATATCATAAAGCAGTTTATTCCAAAGAACTCCTTTATCCATCTTTTACTACTGTTGCATGAGTCTTTAGGGAAAATATAGAAAATCAAATGTAGAATATCTGTGAGAAAAGTGACAGTCTTATTTATCTATGTTCGGAGAAACATTTCCTAAGATTAATGATTTCCTTAATTTCACCAGCAAAGACCGCATTTTAACTTTTGTTTTTGTCACTCTTCTAGACATTCACATAAAATTCCTAGTAAGCCTTGAGAGCCATATTGCTCATAATTTTTTCTCGAATTTTTTTCCAATTTTTTTCTTTTTTTATTTAATGTACAAATGGTAGAGTTGAAAAATACAACTGTTATATTTGTCTTAGGAAAAGTGATGATGTATTTATCTAGGTATTCAGTTTATTTATTTATGTATTTATTTATGTATGTATTTATTTATGTATGTATTTATTTATGTATGTATGTATGTATTTATTTATTTATTTATTTATTTATTTATTTATTTTATTTTACAATACCATTCAGTTCTACATATCAGCCATGGATTCCCTTGTTCTCCCCCCTCCCGCCCCCCTCCCCTTCCACCAAGCCCACCCCCCATTCCCACCTCCTCCAGGGCAAAGCCTCCCCCGAGGACTGAGTTCAACCTGGTAGACTCAGTTCAGGCAGGGCCAATCCCCTCCTCCCAGGCCGAGCCAAGCGATCCTGCATAAGCCCCAGGTTTCAAACAGCCAACTCATGCAATGAGCACAGGACCCAGTCCCACTGCCTGGATGCCTCCCAAACAGATCAAGCCAATCAACTGTCTCACCCATTCAGAGGGCCTGATCCAGTTGGGGGCCCCTCAGCCATTGGTTCATAGTTCATGTGTTTCCATTCATTTGGCTATTTGTCCCTGTGCTTTATCCAACCTTGGTCTCAACAATTCTCGCTCATATAGACCCTCCTCTTTCTCGCTAGTTGGACTGCCGTAGCTCCACCCTGGGACTAGTCATGGATCTCTGCTTCCAGATCCCTCAGTCATTGGATGGGGTTTCTAGCACGACAATTAGGGTGTTTGGCCATCCCATCACCAGAGTGGGGCAGTTTGGGCTGTCTCTCGACTATTGCCAGCAATCTATTGTGGGGTTATCTTTGTGGATTTCTGTGGGCCTCTCTAGCACTTTGCTTCTTCCTATTCTCATGTGGTCTTCATTTATCATGGTCTCCTATTCCTTGTTCTCCCTCTCTGTTCTTAATCCAGCTGGGATCTTCCGCTCCCCCAAGCTCTCTTTCCCTCGACCCTCGCCCTTCATTTCCCCCACTTATGTCCAGGCTGTTCATGAAGATCTCATCCATTTCTCCATCATTGGGCGATCCCCGTGTCTTTCTTGGGGTCCTGTTTTCCAGGTAGCCTCCCTGGTGATGTGATTGCTCAACATCCCTAATTATCAGGGAAATGCAAATCAAAACAACTCTGAGATACCACCTTATGCCTGTCAAAATGGCTAAGATAAAAAACACTGAAGACACCTTATGCTGGAGAGGATGTGGAGCTAGGGGAACTCTCCTCCACTGCTGGTGGGAATGCAAGCTTGTACAGCCACTTTGGAAATCAATATGGCGTTTTCTTAGAAAATTGGGAATCAATCTCCCCCAAGATCCAGCTATACCACTCTTGGGCATATACCCAAGGAATGCTCAATCATACCACAAGGGCACTTGTTCAGCTATGTTCATATCAGCATTGTTTGTAATAGCCAGAACCTGGAAACAACCTAGATGCCCTTCAACTGAAGAATGGATAAATAAAATGTGGTACATATACACAATGGAATACTACTCAGCAGAGAAAAACAATGACATCATGAGGTTTGCAGGCAAATGGATGGATCTAGAAAATATCATCCTGAGTGAGGTAACCCAGACTCAGAAAGACAAACATGGTATGTACTCACTCATAGGAGGATACTAGATGTGGAGCAAGGATGACTGGATTTTTCTCGAACTTTTTATTCCTTCAATTCTTCCTTGGTTGTACTGGAAGTATTAAATGGTTGCACTTGTTGTAATTAATAAACTAAAGGAGGGTCACAGACTTGTCAGTCAGTAGTGAATGATGCATCCCCTGCAGAACAAGGATGTGAGCTGTTGCATACAGCACAGGTGTGGCATTCCAATAGGCCTCTCCATCTGAACCCAGAGTTAGACCTGAGCATCATTCATTGCAGAGGGAAGGTGCCCATTGCCCACAAGGACACCATCCTATCACTGTAGGAGGCTCTGCACCTTTCAGGCATTTAGGATGAGCATCTGCCTCTTGCACCACTGGCCAATCATGCTTCTCTATCAGCAACAATGGCAGAGTTCTGAGGAACAGACAGGCTGTCTTCTAGATCTCAGCACAGGGGGAAACCTCAGTCAACTCATGAAGGAAAATCTACTCAGAGTTTAAACATTCCTTATGGAAAAGGACAGTCAATATTGGGAGCAAGGCTCAATACAATTGTGCCAATGGTGGGGTTTGGCGTTGTTTATAATATAACCAATAATACTGTTTTTAAACAAATATTCTGAGCATATCTTACCCTGGGATGCTCTTTTCAACTTGTTACTCCAGATGTCATAACACACCTAGGCCTGGATTCTCCCAGCTGTATCTAGAATATATGGCATGCCTTTCAATCATCAGGGAAACCAAATACTCCTCATCCCCAACTTGGTTTTTAAAACTACTTGTTGGTAACATGCCTTCTGAGCATGTGATCCTAGTGCTCACGGAAGAGTCACATCTTCCCTGTATAGTGCTCTACATTTTGTTCAGGTCAGATTGTATTCTGTATTTAAATGTGTACTTCAGATGAAGACAGACTTGTTTAAATATTTAATTATTTTAAAGATCAGTACAAGTTATGTCTATAGAGCGGGTGCTATGGGATGGTCTGTATGTCAAATTGCTCTGATTGGTCAATAAATAAAACACTGATTGGCCAGTGGCTAGGCAGGAAGTATAGGCGGGACTAACAAGGAGAAGAATTCTGGGAAGTGGAAGGCTGAGTCAGAGGGAGACATTGCCAGCAGCCGCCATGACAAACAGCATGTGAAGATGCCGGTAAGCCACGAGCCACGTGGCAAGGTATAGATTTATAGAAATGGATTAATTTAAGATATAAGAACAGTTAGCAAGAAGCCTGCCATGGCCATACAGTTTGTAAGCAATATAAGTCTCTGTGTTTACTTGGTTGGGTCTGAGCAGCTGTGGGACTGGCGGGTGACAGAGATTTGTCCTGACTGTAGGCCAGGCAGGAAAACTCTAGCTACAAGCAGTTTCCTGAGAAATGTGACCTATGATCTGAGGCCATCCAGACATAGAGTATTTTAACCCTTCATGTCCCTTACCTGTTTCATCTGTTGACCTGGAGGTCTCTTAGTCCTCAGTGCCCCCTACTGCACCTGAACACCTTACAGAGAGATTTGTGTCTTAGCTTACAATTCCCTTTCTCACTGTGTCTTTGAGACAGTAGTACATAGCAGAGGCCTTAGTTCTCAGACTGCTCATTTGCAAGTATATTGAATTCTTAGAATTTTCTCTGGAGATCATAAATTGGTAACAGACTCTGTATCATTTTTTTTGCACTTCCATCATACTTTATATTTGCTACCCACTCCAGTCTTTTCCACAGGGATTGGCGAACCCAGAGCATCTAGTACTCACTGAAGGTGAATCCAGAGGATGCACAGGAGAGTTTAGTGGACCATCCAGGCTGTACCAAACTGCACTCAAAATTTACCAGTTTCACCTAACACATGACTTCTGTAAACACAGATGATCACAGTCAGACACATGTTCTATATATCGACTTTTACTCTTACTCATGTCCTCTTACAGAAACAGAATCTCTTCCCTGTAAATTACCTTTTATAAGAGCAACAATAAAAACCCACCTAAGCCCCAATTTCACGGTGAGTGGTCTGTATTCAATGCTGGTCACTGAATGGGAAGACCTGGCTGGAATCCAGGACTCAGCTCCACTGTCACAGGTGAGGCTCAGCACTGGGTTGGTTTTCATGAGCAGAGGAAGGCATTATTTGCATCTCCTCCTGCCAGATAGTAAGCCCTGACACTGGAAATAAGAGAAAAGACAGTGCTCAGAGCAGATGCAAGAGACTTCGTGGTCATTGACAACAGTGACAGAATTTATGATGTTATGATATTATACAATATATTTTTTTCTGGCTAAAATCTCACCACTTCTTTCTTCTCGTGTCCATTGTGTACAAAACATGTGTTATATGTATTAATGTGGACTCCTTTTTGAAAACTTATAATTTAAAACGCATCACACACTGTCACATTTCTGGATAATGTTCAGGTCTGGTGAGTCATCCAGTGTCTGGGTTTGTGCTCCTTGGTGCTGGACACAGCTTCTCCCTGAGACAGCTCTTAGTCAGAGTCAGACATGTCTGGTGAAGTTTCAAAGTCCTCCTCACTGTGATGGAAACACTTTTGATTTTGTTTCATTCTAGTAGTTCCTGAAAGTATGGATACATATTTTATTTGCAGCAAATATACTTGATAAGAGATGACTGCACATTTATAGTCTCACATGCTAAACATCCATACACAGGGAACTCTGTCTTTTTATCATCACAGTCACAGAAGTGAACATACACCCTGAACACATCCACAGGCGGGAGGGGACATCTCCTTGTGACTTCAGTTTTTCACTGCTCTGGTGATTGGTGACATTGATGCTGTGCTATGACTTTGCTGATTCACAAAGATTCAGTGTCCATAGAAATATCTTCTATTCTTTCACCTGACTTGAATCAGTATTCTTATTATCTAGTTGTTTGGGTCATTTATATAATAATATATAATTTATAATTTATACCCTGTACTAAGAAGGGTGCTCTCATGGAAAGAACCAATAGAATGTATAAATATCAATATACACATGCAATTTTACTTTATATCCCATGGCTATCTGCCCACTGGTGCACCCTAGAGATTCAGATAACCTGGTAGCTACTTGGTCAAGACACTGGATGCCTTAACTCACAAATCAGTGCTGGGGACCTGGAACCTCCCTGCAGATGTAACATCAGAAGCTCCTCTGATATTCAGTCTATTTTGGAAGGCAGAAAGAAGAGACTGTCATTCACAAGGGATTACAGTAGCAGCAACAGTCAACTGTATTTAGCAGTGAGCACTGTGACATTAGTATTCTAAAACAATGGAATTTTAGAGTTCAAATATTTATATGAAGTTTAATCAATCCAAGAAACTGTGGCTTCTCCCTTTATGAAAGCATTGACTGAAACATGTGCTCACAATAGAAAATTTTGTCCTGAGGTGCCTAGTGTCTGTATCAAAGATGTTTTGTAAAAAACAAACAAACAAAAAACAAAAACAAAACAAACAAACAAAAAAGCTCAATTCCTCCAGTATGTAGCCCTTCGATAGCACCAAAATATCACTTGATGTTCTTTGGACATAGGTCATTTGGCAGAATATTTTTTGCATGCCTGAAGCCCTGTCTTCACTCCTACCATTATGTGATAGGCAAGAGGATGAAGCATGAGAATCGTTGGTTTGAGTTGTGTTTGGTCTACATAAAACTGTGTGTCAAAAGAGAATGGAGAAGAAAGGATTGAAAAAACATGAAAATTTACTTAGTATGAATTTCTAGTTTTACATAGAAATATAAGGCTTCAGTATTACATTACTATACTCTTAATTTGTAAACTCTCTTCCTGTCTTTGCATAAATTATTTATATTTTAATGGGAAATTAAACTAAGAAATACTAAAATATAATAATTTAAGACACCTAGTGTAAGACTCAGTGAAGGGTGAATGATCACACTGAAGTGAAGTAACAAAATGTGGCTGAGGCCACGGCTCAGTGGTGCAGTATGTCAGCCCTAGAGCTCTAAGATTGATTCTCAAAAAATAAAAGAACTACTACTACGTAAATATTAAAACTGTCTGAGATTATTCTTTGGACAATGATAAAAACACATTTTGTTAACCATTTATTTCCTCCAGCTCTGACCTTGCCCACCTATCATAGAGACTTGCCCTTCCCCATCACAATGGTATTTTCAGCTTTTCTGTGACTTCCCTAAAACATTCAATGGGCCTGTTTCCATCCATGCCCTATTCTCCTGCTCCCTGGATCCTCAAGGACTTGCCTTTCTCTCACCATTGGCTACATCTGCTCTTTCTTAAAGAAAAGATCTACTTAGACCTTGAGAGACTTGCCTGTGCTGTACCACTCGGTCACCCACCTCCTTCCTCTCCCACAGTATACTCTCTTCCTGTGACCTTCCTCCACCTGGCATCATGTTGTCTTTCCTCTTTCCCAAATCTTAGACAGTTCATTATGGTCTTGCTTATCTGAACTGCTGCGTAGACATTGTTCTTACTTAGCACAAAGGCCTTCTATTCCTCAAAGTTCTTGCTCTAAGTGCTGCCAGACATGTTGGATTTTTTTCAAATCTTTCTTTCCCATGCCTTCTTTAGCATCACAGCAGTATTTGATTTTCACCTAGGTACCAGAGCTATCTAGTATAAGGTTCTTGGCCACCTGAGCACTGTCAGGAATATGTAAAATCTCATGGAGCAGTCCTAAAATAGAGTTATTCGTTAGTTATGACACAAAACGGTATTCTGCCTGTATTGTAACAAAGAAAAAGGTAAACCGTAACCCAGCTAGAAACCCTTTTGACCTACAATAGTGTCCTACCTACAAGGCACAAATATTTCCTGTGTCTAAAAATATATCCTTATACCCTCAGATGAAAATTCTAACTCCCACATTAATGAAGCTCTTGTTTTTTAATTGCAAATGGAGGCTATAGCTGAGATCTACATAAGGTGACCATGCAGAGAACAAGTGACCCTGGGATTCCCAACTACAGTTGATACATCTTCAATGCAAGGCCTACACCAAAGGCCCAGGGAATGTCTGGAAGTGGGGGCAGAAAGCTGGAAGATCTAGAGGACCAGGATGCCATTCTGAGATGGTATCTTCTAGACAAGACAGGAATGCTGCAACTATGAAATCTTGACCATATTGATACCTATAGAAGACCTCCCTAGTGCAGGAGGAAATCTCTCAGGTCCCTACCCATAAATGAAGAACTATACGTAATCAAAGAAAACTGAGAAAGTCAGACTCAGTTTTCTTCAAGAATAAGATAAGCATCCTGATAGGTCATTTAATCCCCAATTTCCTGATCTAAACACACACACACACACACACACACACACACACACACACACACACA
>CABHPR010112080.1:0-13662 GCA_902168415.1 Peromyscus melanophrys | reverse complement strand
TATATATATATATATATATATATATATATATATATATATATATATATTTGTTTCCAGAGCTCATTATCATTTTGTTTCATTAAAGAAGAGCATATGAATGGAGGCATTGACTGATAAAAATCCAGTCAAGGTATTGTGTACAGTAGGGGGATCCTGAATCAGCATAACTTCATTCTCTAATGTGCTTTTGAAAAGTTGAGAAAGAAATTAAAGGACTGTGAAGTTACAGACAAAGGGACACTCAGAATGATTATTTCTGAGCAAATCTCCAGGCTAATCTTCTCTGTAATGTAAGTCCCAGGAATCCGAACTCAGTAATGATTTGTTTTGTCTGTTTGTGTCTGTTTTGTTCTAACTCGTGTCATGAACCAATCTTCTTCTAAGTCTTGATCCCTACTCAGCTATATGATGGGCAACATCTCTGATTTCAGGAAACAAGCTGCAGGGTTTGGCTTCCAATTAAAACCCTCAAAGCTTTGCATCCTGTGTGAGCTCACATGAGTTTCCTTCTCAGGAATCAACTGACCCTCAGAGGGATCTTTCAACTTTAACTCTGCTTATTCTTTCCACAGAGTCTGTAACAGTGATCATCTGAATCAGCTCCCTTATATTGTTACATGAGTAGATCTCCTTGATACTTCTCCTTCTTGGGTTAAGAAATGTCACCCCCCCCCCCTAACTTTAAGAAACCATCTTCTCCAAACCCAGATTCTTCCCTTCGGTCTTCTCATTTCAGGAGCCAAGCATCTCTATCTCGTTTACCCAGACCCCTGAAGATGAGGAAGAACCTTGCCCATATTCTGGCACTCTGATTCTGTCTCTCACTTCAAACTCACTGCTCAGGCCTCCAGCTAGGACGTTGTGCCCAGCAAGTCCACCTCCTAACACTTCACCTCATGCCCAAGCTGGCACTCACTGCAGGGAAGAATCCTCTCCCAATACTTTGTTCAGCTTCCCCTGATCCTCCTGCTCTCCTGCCCCTCCATGAAGTCACTCCCTCCTTACAGAATAAAGCAAAGGAGTAGTAGGAAGCAGGAGGAGAACAAGGGTACTGGGGACAGTCTCTTTCTATGCATCTTTTTCAACCACTGACCTTTATAGTTGGAAAATTCAGAATCCCCCATTCTCTGAGGAACCACAGAATCTGATAAATGCCATTAGTACTGTCTTTGTAACCCACAACCACACATGGGAGGACTGCCATCAACTCTTACAGGTTATCTTTACTTCTGAGGAATAAGCCTATATCCTCTAGGAAGATGCATGCTCCATCCTAGGTCAAGATGAGTTGCCCTCTCAAAATACTGCCATAATTTAAGCTGTTTTTCCATTCTGCTCCGCTCCAGTGGGACCACAGCACAGATGATGATCAAGACCATCTGACCAGATATTGCCAGACTCTGCTATAGGGACTGTGAGCAGCTTCTAGAAAACCCATAGAACTTTCTAAAGTAATTTAGACTGTTCAAGGGTTTGCTTTTCTGGGGAGGCTGTACCAAGCCTACTGCCTCTATTCACCTATTGATCTAGAGGCACCTGAGAATCAAAGGACCCTAATCACTGCCTTCATTTATCAGTCATCCCCATATATAACAAGAGATTTGCAAAAACTAGAGGCATTGGAAGGAAAGTTAGAATTAATAGAAATATCTCAGAATGTATTTTTAGGAAGGGAAACCCCAGCCCATGCCCAAGGGAGGAAATGGAAAGATAATGATAACAATTATAGAAGGAAATGTCAACAACCTTGATTATTGAAGGAAGGGAATAAATCCATCTCTGGGGCTAAAGAAAGACCAAGATTAGTAAGGACCAATGTAGCTATTGTAGGGAAAATAAACATTTGAAGAGTTTCTGTCCTCATCAGAAGGAAAGAGAAAGGGCCTAGACCTTGGCTGTTGCTGAGACATGATGAAGCCATGATGACAAAGCCATGAATTTTCCCTGATCCCTGGGAGCTGATGCTGACTCTTAAAGTTGAAGGGAAACATATCATTCTTTTGGGTAGACACCAGGACTACTACATCTAACAGAGCGTTTGGTGGTGTATAACTGAAAATAAAACCTGCATCTAGGGGATGACAGGAAAGATCCAAAGATTCCCCTCAAACTCAGGCCTAGACATGCACCTAACCAATGGGACTGTAACCCATTCCTTTCTTCTGATACCCTACTGTCCATATCCTCTTGTGTGAAGAGACCTCTTACATAAGTTAAAAGCCAAAGATCACCTTTCCTGGGCACTCAATAAACCTAACTGTCCAATGCCTGCAATTTTGATAACCTGCCCTCTCTCAGAAGAATATTAAATTTGGAGAATCCCAGAAGTTAAGCCACTAACTTACTCTCCACATTGCTAGAGCAATAGAAAGTTGAGATCACAACATTCTATGCTGAGACTCACCCACCAGTGCTGGGAAAAACAACAAGTGATTGAGTTAATCAGCTCTGCTTTATCTTTAAGAATAAGACAGTATCCTATAAGCCTCTAGGCCAGACAGAGGATTACCAAACATATCAATCTCCTTCAAGATACAGGGATGCTTGTTCCCTGTTTTTCTCCATGGAACATGCTACTGTTATTGTTCCCAAAGCCTAGTTCTTCTAAATTTCACCCAATTCAAGACCTAAAGGAAGTTAACAAATGAGTTGAGGTCCTTCATCCTACAATGCCTAATCCATACTGTATTCTCAGGGAATTGGAACCAGATCTGAAGGTCTATAGTGTCTTTTATCTAAAAGACTCCTATGGTAGTTTGAATGTGATTGACCTCCATAAGCTCATAAGGAGTGGCACTATTAGGAGGTGTGGCTTTGTTGGAGTATGTATGGCCTTGGAGGAAGTGTGTCACTGTGGTGTTGGGCTTTGAGGTTTCCTATGCTTGAGATACCACCCAGTGTAAGAGCCCTTTCTCCTGTTGTGTGCAAGATGTAGGACTCTCAGCTTCTTCTCCAGCACTATGTCTGCCTACATGCTGCCATGCTCCCCACCGTGATGATAATGGACTGTATCTCTGAAACAGTTAGTGAGCCACTCCAATGAAATATTTTCCTTTATGATAGTTGCCATGGTCATGGTGTCTTTATACAGAAATAGAAATCCTATCTAAGATAATGCTTTTTTCTCATTGCCTATGCCAAGGTGAATGAACCTATCTTTGCCTTTGAATGGTCTATCCCAGGTAGGTCCTACAAGGGACAATTGACCTGGAAATGGCTGCCACAAGGATCTTGAACTCACCCACTTTGTTTGATAAAGTCCCGAGGAAAGACCTGCTCGACTTTCAGGAGGAGGATACAGAGGCAACATTATTGCTCTATGTTGATGATCCACTTCCTGCAACAGATACCTTGGAAGAATAAACACAAATCTCAAAGGCATTGCTGGAGGAGCTGAACCTAGGGGTATAAAGCCTCTGCCAAGAAGGCTGCAATCTATTTGGACACTGATACCTACCTCAGGTATAAAATACATGATGGTAAGTGCTTGCTTGGGAATGAACAAATCCAAGCCCTCCTAAATATCCTTCCACCTACTACCAGGAGGAAAATCTGGGAGTTCCTGGGCACTGCTGGATATTATAGATGCTAGATCCTAGGGTTTGCAGTCATTGCTAAACTACTCTATGCAGCTGTTGGAGGTGAGGACTCTGAATTTACCTGAGGGGCAAAGGAATACTCAGTTGATAGAGCTGGGCAGAGAGAGGAAGTGATAAGGCAGGGTGGAGAGAGGAGCTTGCTCTCTTGAGGCTGAGGATTTTGTAGAGGTAAGAACGTGGCTGGCTTGCCCTGTTTCTGTGATCATTCAGCTTTCATCCCAATATCTGGTTCTGGGTTGTTTTTTTAATTAATAGGATTGTTTGCAATTTGTGTTATACTCAGCATTTAGACAACTCAATGGAGCCTTGTCTGAGGCTCTCTCTCTGACTCTGCCAGATGTCTCCAAGCTCTTCCAGTTGTTCATTCATGAGTTAAAATGGATTGCCAAGGGAGTTCTGACCAAAAATTTAGGGCCCTGGAGGAGACTAGTTGTAGCTGGAGAGCTTCTCTCCAGGTCCCAAGTCCCGCCAGTCCCGGAACCCACTTATAAAATAAACACACAGACTCTTACATTATTTAAACTGCTTGGCCATTAGCTCAGGCCTATCATTGTCTAGCTCTTACTCTTATATTTAGCCCATTTCTATTAATCTTTACTTTGCCACGTGGCTCGTGGCTTACTGGCACTTTACATCTTCCTTGTCCTGGTGGCGGCTCCAGGAGGTTTCCCCCGGCTCCAGGAGGTTTCCCCCTCAGCCTTTCTGTTCCCTCAATTCTCCTCTCTGTTAGTCCCGCCTATACTTCCTGTCTGGCTACCGACCAATCAGTGTTTATTTATACAGAGCGATATCCACAGCAACTAGTGGCATATTTACCTAAGAGACTGGACACAGTTGCTTCAGCATGGCCTGCTTGCTTAAGGCCCACACCTTCCACTGCAATCTCAGTCAAAGCAGCTTCAAAATTGACTCTGGGCCACGGCATCCATCTTATCAGGTAACACTTGATGAAGTCTTTGCTTCTCTTATCACCCAACCAGTTGCTCCTCTGACCAGTTGATGTCAAATGCAACGATCACCCAGTATCAAGTATTGTTGCTGGACCCTCCAACAAAAGCCCTGGAACCTGGCTACTTTCCTTCCCAGTGAGAGTTTGGGATCAGTCTAACACTACTGCCTTGAGACCATGGACACCCTTACTGGGATATGGGAGGACATCAATGATTGTCCTCTTCCAAATGCAGATGCTGGATTATTTACAGATGGAAATAGTTATATTGAAGATGGAGTTAGATATGCTGGAGTTGTGATGGTAACACCAAATTGGGTAATATGGGCACAAGCCTTGGGACACTTGTCATTGGCTCAAAAATGTGAACTCATAGCTCTACCACAAGCCCTCCAATGGGCAAAAGGAAAAATTATCAAAATTCTACGGACAGCTATTATGCCTTTGCTGTGAGCTGATGGAGGAATGTCTTTTTGTATGCTGTGAAAATATGTTACTCTGATTGGTTGATAAATAAAGCTGTTTGGCCAACGGTGAGGCAGAATAGGGTTAGGTGGGACATTCTAACTAGAGAGGAGGAAGTTGAAAGGCAGAACAGAGAGGACACTGCCAGCCACAGCCATGAGAAGCAAGATGTAAAGATACAAGTAAGCCACAAGCCATGTGGCAAAGTATAGATTTATAGAAATGAGTAAATTTAAGATGTAAGATCTAGCTAGTGAGAAGCCTGAGCCAATAGGTCATACAGTTTGTAATTAATATAAGCCTCTGTGTGTTCATTTGGGTCTGAGCGGCTTCGGGACCACAAGGACACCGGAGCTGGGTGGGCACAGGAAAAATTTCAGTTATAGCGGGCCACAGTCTTGGGGTACTATATATAGAGAGAGAGCTTTTTAACATTAAACGGAAAGGGCATTAAATTAAAGAGGAGATCCTGGCCCTACTAGAGGTGCTGTGGCTACCCAATGCATTAGCAATTCTTTGTTGCCAAAGACACCAAAGAGATAGTTCCTTTCAAACTAAGGATAATGATGTTGATGATTACACTGCCCATAAGGTAGCATAAGAAGGCATAGAGCTACTAAAAGTACTGCATGAACTAAGATTCCATTTCCTCCCTTTGAAACCCATTTATAGACGACAGGAATTATAGTTAACAATAGGACTAAAAGCAAAGAAAGATGATCATGAATGGTTCTGGATGGAGGATGTGAGAACTGTCCTATCCTAGCAAGCAGAACTTGGAAGTCATGTGATTCTGGCTTCAGAGTCAAATATACATATATATAAAAAAGGACCATGAAATTTGCAGCTGTTATTAAAGAAAGCCAGCGGGACCAGGCATGTTTCAGGGGTTTCCCTGAATGGAGGCCTAGAGAAGCCATTGTATGAAGCTGTGGAGGCGAAGCCTGGATTGCCTTGGAGACGCCAAGATATTGGAGATGCCAGAGCTATAGGATGATACCTTCCAAGGAGAGATGATAACAGGGAATGGAAATAGTCCAAGAGAAGAAAGAAGTGTGCTGCTGTCAACAAAGCTGAAAAGAGTTGGAGATATGAAGAGCATCTTGACATCAGACATGGAGATGCAGAGCTTGCCATGCTCATTTTTGGTCTTGCTTTGGTCCAGTATTTCCTCACTATGGTCAGTTCCATACCCTTTAGAATGGTAGTGTATATCATGTGACATTATATGTTGGAATTATGTGATCTCCTTTTTTTTATTATGATTATATAGGGGGTTAGAGTTAGATTGCATGAATCTAAGAAGAGATTTTGAAGTTAATATTTTTAAATTTCTTTGAAACTGTTATAGACTATGGGAACTTTAAAAGTTGGACTAAACTAACTAATATAGATGGTATGTTTGAATACTTGGTCCTCGCTTGGTGGAACGGTCTGAAAAGGATTAGGAGGTGTCGCCTTGTTGGAGAAGGTGTGTCACTGGGGGAAGGCTTTGAGGATTCTAAAGACTCATGGTATTTCAGAGACCTCTGCTTCTCTCCTGTGGATCAAGCTGTGAGACCCCCAATTCTGTTCCATGCACCAATATCACAGCAATAGAAAAGTAACTAAGACAGATATCCTTAGTATTTTGCACAGTGAGGAGAACATGTCAGAGACTGAAGTTGGAATTTCTGAGGCTCTTAGAGAACTGAGCTGACTCTGTTAGTGATAATATGTAACCCAATAGATCCAATGTGATCCAGGATGGCAAACTGTGTGTGTGTGTGTTTGTGTGTGTGTGTGTGTGTGTGTGTGTGTGTGTGTATGTGTGTGTTTCCTGGTGAGTTTATCTCATTTAATCTAATTTCTCATGAAGTTTTCCTAATGGGATCAGTTTATACAATTTTCAATGAGGAACAAATAAAAGTCATGGAGTAATAATCTGATTTAGCTAAAAGCAGAGCTGGGCAGATCTGAACCTGAAGTGCACAGGGAGAGGAGGGGAGAGAAGGTTCCAGACCTGCTAGAAGTTATTATATAACAATCTTGGCTCCACCTTTCTCCTGGTTTTCCCTTAAACATACATACCATAAACATTCTAATCAAGAGATCTGGCCAAGGCTCTGCCTAGACTATTAGAAGTCTCAGAAATGTTCATGAAATTTCTTATCATGTGATTCCAGTGACCAAATCAAGGTCCTATACGTCCTTGAAAGGTGTCATTTCACATTTTGTTAATGGGAGACTGTGATTCCTATTTTAAAACAATACAAGAAAAACGTAATGTTTTGAGGATGTTAGATTGTTTTAGAACATACACTTAGAAAGAATTTCTATGGAATTGTAAGAAAAATGCAGCCTAGACATATGAGAGGATCATGTCTACATAATCTCCTTGGCTGAATCTGTTTTCTGTGTGCTGTGCGCCCCCTGGTGGCCCTGAGAAGCCTCACAGTGAGGTTTATGTCTCGGTTCACACTGACGTCCCCTCACTGTGCGTTTTGTACAGTAATAAGTAGCGGTGTCCTCAGATCTCACACTGTTCATTTGCAGCTGCAGAGTTTGTTTGGCATTGTCTCTGGAGATAGTTAATCGATCCTTCAAGGATGGTACATAGTCTGTGGTACCACCATTTGGTGAAATTCGTCCAATCCATTCCAGCCCCTTCCCTGGAGCCTGTCGGACCCAGTACATCCAGTAGTCACTGAAAGTGAATCCAGAGGCTGCACATGAGAGCCTCAGGGCCGCCCCAGGCTGCAGCAGGCCACCCCCCGTCTCCACAAGCTGCACCTCACATTGAACCCCTGTAAAAACAGAGAATCCTGTTACTAATTGCCACAAGTGCTGACTATCTATCCTGCTCGTGCCCACTCACACACGGTGTCTATTCCTCTCCATGAATTACCTTCTAAAAGAGCAACGATGAAAACCCAAATCACTCCCAAACCCATGGCGAGAGTTCTGTGTTCAGCGCTGGTCACTGAATGGGAAGACCTGGGAATCCAGGGCTGATCTTTGCTTGAGCTTCAGCGTTGATGCTGTGCTGGTTTTCTTGAGAAGAGAGAGGCCTTATTTGCATGTCTTCCTGCTATATAACAAGCTCTGTAGTTGAATCTTAGAGATGACACATTCTAGTTTGTAAATGTGCTGGGGGAATCTCGCAAAAAAGATGATGGTTGGAAAATTTTGTATTTTAAGTTATTTTTTCTTGATACACACTAAGTATCAAGGAAATTCAACCCTAATCTCCATATCCTGCATTACAGAGTGCAGTAGAGATTGCTTTGTCACATGCTCTAGAGGTCCTCTCTTTTGCTGTATGGGCTTCAGCCCTAATGGACTTATCAATCACCAGTGCAGCTGCCTCCTAAGGTTGGAAACTCCCTTTCTGTATTGAGATCATGCCACATGCCTGCATTCAGCTAGGAAACTGGAAATCTTGTCCATGCAAGGGTGTGCCCAAAAGTGTGAAATTGTTCTGTTATTATCCAATTCTGTTCTTGTTTCACTGCACAGTTCCCTCTTTGTTCAGTAGAAATGGGGAGTGACTGATGCTTGAACTTCAGTGTGTATATCTCAGCATTTGACTTCTACACATCCTTCACATGTGTGAGCACAGGCCTTCCAGAAGGATGGCCTCACTCCCAACACCCCTTCCCTCGGCCTTTCTTACTCAATCTACTTAATATACTATCCCAGGCAGTTACCTCTCCTGATCTTACCTGGAATGCCTAAGCTGGTTTTCACTTTATAGAGGTTATGACGATTGGTATTAAGGGTGGACTTCTGTCTGACTTCTCACTCAGCACAATTCATCATGAATGACACCAGGTTGAACTATTTCCAGTCTTCACTGCTTCTATGGTGACTTACAGTCTGACAGGACAATTGAACAAAAGGGTTTTATCTGTTAATTTAGTGATTTAAATTGAAAGGACTCCAGTTTCCAGCACTGCAGATAAACCAGCTGAGCTATGGGATGTCACTGGAGAACAGTTTGTTTTTCACTCTTTAGCAACATGAGCAAAGCAGATCACATGGGGGTCAGCTCATCTAATTCTTCACAGGACAGAAACTTAGGAGTAATGGTGATATCGGGAAGTTCCAACTTACAAAATTCAGAAACTCAGATCAAGTGTGAAATGGTGCAGCATAAAGTGGCTGAACCTGTTAGAACCAAATTATGCTGCAAGAAAGATTTGAAGGGAAGAATCAGGAAGATTTCACCCACAGAGGACAGCATTGCTCACCGTTAGCACGTGGTCACCTGCAATGAAGAGTAGCAAACTTAAAATGTAATTTAAAGAACGGAAAAAAAAAGAGAAGAGACATGAGAGCATAGAGGCAACATCGGAAGTCAGAGTTGCTACATTGTGACTCCAGAATCTAAATAAGAATAACAGGGGTATATGAACATTTCAGCAATAAACATCTGAAAAGGAATCAACTTGATGACTTGATGATAAGCACCTAACGTCACTTCTAAAAATCTAAGAAAAGACAAAGCAGACTCCTCTCTCTGTTTCTCTCTGTCTCTGTCTCTCTGTCTCTCTCTGTCTCTGTCTCTCTTTTACACACACACACACACACACACACACACACATGCACGCGCACACACACACACACACACACACATCTATACACAGGTAATCCTTTTTCCCTTAAAATTGAGGAGATTCTCAGGCCTGAAGGTCCCCTTGGGCAGACAGATGATATAGTCTTGACAGAAAACAGAAAAATTTTCACAGTAATTGACAGTGAGATCAAACAGACCAACAGGTGACAAGAGCATATCATGAATCTTCAGAATGTGGGATAAAATTCATTGTCCTTGAGCAATCCTCTTTCAGAGACTCAGAGACTCAGGGATTTAGCACCAGAACCTACATTTCTCAGCACATCCTGGAGGAAGGTGATCATGACATGTTGGATCTGATCAGAATCTCAAGAAAAACCTGGAGACAAGGAGGTACTTTAATGTCTTTGTGTTTGCAATTGTTTTAAAGTATAACTACTGTCAGTAAGCTAAAATTACTGAACAGGTAAAAATACATTCTACACAAACCTGCTAACACAATTTCTGTCCTGAAATCCACATAAAAATGAATCTTGTGGTAGCAAGTATATGTAGTCCCAGCATGCCTTCACAAATAGTTGTGTGATATTTTGATCATGTTCTGACAAATAAAGCTTGGTTGGAGTTAGAGGATGGACCTAGCCATTAGGTAACTAAAATTAACCACAGAGGTTTTGGACGACTGAGGACAAGGAGGACAGAAAGTACTAAGGCTGCACAGAGAGGGATCTAGACCCTTTTGGAGGAAGGAATGGAGCAGGTAGGAGAGGACTGGTGGCTTCTCGTCTTCTCTGATCCTTCATGTTCTTACCCTGATATCTGGCTTCCAAATTTTTATTAATAAAGAATTATTAGATTAATCCTTCACATAGGGAAAGTTTAGAAGGGAAGTGTGCCCAAATCATGGGGCAACTATGTTTGTTCTGTACGGCACAGCAGCAGATACAAGAGAGATCCTACCTCAACAGAGGGAAGGAGAGATCCAGCTCCTGAAGCATTGTTTTCTCATTGTCATACCATGACCTGGTATGTATGTGAGATCTGTAGTACTGTCCCACCTACTGACAAAGTTCATCAGTTTCTTTTCTCTGTGTCCTGTAGAATTTCTGACAGTTTCTCCTGTGAAGCAGGAACATGAAGGGCCATCTCACCTTGTTTTGGCAAAGTTCAGTGGTCATCTTCCTATGGGTCCTGCATATCCATTTGTCAAGCAGTCCATGCAAAAGCAGAATCATGTCCAAATGGATAGCCTTTTCCACATTGGAGGCCAACCTCATAATGAGTTTCTTTGATGCCTATCATCCTCTTTGAAGTAATTGGTACTACCAGGAGCAGATGTGTCTCACTGTCCAGAATGTCTATGTTTTTAAAACATTTTAAATGCCATAATCTGTAGGTCTTTGAAGTGTTTGAAGATTATCTATCTATCTGAAATATATCTCTGACTATCTAGAAAAACTAATTAACATGACTATAAGTTTGATTATTATAGGTGACTAATAATTTTACTTTTTAACTATATATTACATTTTTAATTCAGTTGTGTAAATGCAATACCTTAAACAAGAGTACAAATATACATATAATGTAACAAAACTAACTCTAAATTTGTATCAATAAAATACATACCAATGTAAAATATTTTGTGATTAACGGTTGTCTTTTGAATTAAAGTAGATTTAATAATCTACTCTTATCCCCATCATTTCTATATCATATCTTTTTTTCTTTTTGAGAAAGAGATTGACTATTACCAATAACAATTTACAACCACCCTCTTAAATGAAAACAAACATTCATAAACAATATTTTGGGAATTTGGGCATAGTTCTTTACACTAATTCCTGCTACTTGTCCTGCTGGTAATCTTATGGGGACCCTGAGAAAATTTAGAATCATGGTCATGTCCTGACTGGGGTATTTTGTGTAGCTAGTTCATCTCAGCCAGCAGCCTTGAAACTTTTTTGGATGCAGAACTCAGGAAACTTTGACAGTGGTTTATTCAAGCATTAGATCACCTGGGACATCTTTTTTATAGGTTTATGTTCCACTTGTTCTGAAAATATATAAACTTTTAAAGGTAACATATATATCAGGATCAATATAAATACAGACTGTGTATTGTACATTAAGTCAGCCAAAAATAAATTTTTATTTTATGTTTGAGCAGGTAAAACACATGTAATGTGTCCTGTAGTTACTTTAGGTTTATTATTTTAATGTATGTAGTTATCATTTCAGGTGGTCGTCCTCAATCAAATTTGATTTTTCTTAACCTGGAATGAATCCATAACCTCTAATTTTTTTTTGTGAAAATGAAAACACAGCATCTTTGCCAAAGTAACATATCTAATTTAGCAGCTTTTATAATCAAGCATCTTTCAGCATTTAGCTCATTAACAGTAAAAATATCCAAAGAAAATACAACAACATCATAAATTCAGACTCTGTGTATTTTCTCACATGGCTCATGCTTTTTATATTATTTTACTCCCTATTCTAAGGACTCTATTTTATTATTATAAATCTATATTTTTTAATTTTTTTTTGTTTTTTTTTTTGTTTTTTTTTTGTTTTTGGTTTTTCGAGACAGGGTTTCTCTGTGCAGCTTTGCGCCTTTTCTGGAACTCGCTTTGGAGACCAGGCTGGCCTTGAACTCACAGAGATCCGCCTGCCTCTGCCTCCCGAGTGCTGGGATTAAAGGCGTGCGCCACCACCGCCCGGCTATTTTTTAATTTAAGGCTGCATATTTTTTCTCTTTTCTCTCTCAAGCCTACACACATCTTTTAAACACACTGTAACCCATTTAGAAGCATTTCTGTCTAAATCTGTTTTTACTGTGTAAAAAGTAAAAAGTAAAAAGATTTAGCAAAAGCTAAATCTGCCATGCAGTACACTCTGAAGCCTAGAGATGCCTCTGTGTACTGTGGCAGGAATCTCCCATGTTGTAGCTCCAGTATGCATGCTACAGCCAGGGAAAGAGACATGAACAATGAAGCTGCTCTTGGCCCCATTTTTGTGTATCTAGAACCCTTTCTTTTAAGCTTTTTTAAGGCTTTGTATGCATGTACATACATCATGCTGGAGTGTCACATGTAAACAGAAATTTCTGTCCTACCAGCAGCTCCCAAATATCCAGCAACCACTTCCCAAATAATTGACTCAGAGGCTTATATTAATTATAAATGTTTGGCCATTAACCCAGGTTTGCTACTAATTATTACACTTAAATTAACCCATAATTTTTATTTATGTTCAGCCACATGGCTCATGGCTTATTACCTTATTTTCTACAATTCCCACATGCTCTATGACTGGCTGGCAGCTGACACCAACCCACTCAGCTTTCCAACTCAGTGCAGGTACCAACAATTCATGCTTACCTCCCCAGGTCTAGGGAGCAGTATTATGTAGTGTGCAGCTGTGTTCTTAAGCCCGAAGCTGGGCTCTCAAGCCCACAGGCAGCATCAGGGCCTCTCTGTACAGCTGTACACTAATAGGTGATATGAAGCTTCAAGGCAGCATTAGATTAGACCAGGATCCTTACTAATGGTATTAAAGATAAACTATCCCCAGGAAACCCTGTCCAGTTCACAAGGACATAATGGTCAGCTGTCTGATTTGCTCAACCAAGGTTAAAGATGCAAAGAAATCTAATTGCTATGCCAGTTTCTCTTGTTAGGTCTGACTGATAACATAGGCAGTTATTAACTCTTTGCACAAATTCCTAACCTCAGTTTTATAATTCAGGCACATAATTTAAAGACTCAAAGTTTAGCCAACTAACTGTTTTTATATTGGATCCTGGAAATGCACAAGTTACAGGGAAAAATTACCAAGGTCTAGGGCCAAATAGCTTTCATTCAGCTACACCTTGGAGAATGATTTTCTAACTGGCCAGGACTACAGAATATAATCTGACATCATAGGCCCAAGAAAGAGTGGAAAATTTCATTTTTTATTGTCTACAGTTACACACAGGACAGAAAAATATACTTTAAAATTTAAAATGCTTTTACTTTCACTGTGCCTTGGAGAGTGTCAAGTGAATTTATCTGTACTCATGCCTCCACCCTCTGCCCTGACACTTG
>CABHPR010112079.1:0-18643 GCA_902168415.1 Peromyscus melanophrys | reverse complement strand
GAGAGAGAGAGAGAGAGAGAGAGAGAGAGAGAGAGAGAGAGAGAGAGAGAGAGAGAGAGAGAGAGAGAGAGAAGGAAAAATTCATTCTATAAGTTCTGTTACTCTAGAGAACCCTGACTAATAATACAGTGTCCAAGCAAACACTACCTACAAGTTGTTGCTCTAAACTCAGAGGTCCTGGTGAGCTGGGAAAGTAGCCCAGGTCACTTGAAGATGACAGGCGTCTCCAGTTTGGCTGTGCCAGCCCCCAAGCCTCCTACTCCCATTTGCCTAAAATTCTACCTCTCCTCCACCTTCTCTGCACTGGGAAGTCCTTACAGATGCACCCCATGCTTCATTCCCACCACCCTCCATTGAGTCTCATTCTTTCTTTTTTAAATTCTGCCCCCTTTCTCCCTAGACCTCTCTTGTTAGGCCTTTCCATGGCTGAGATAACACTGGTAGAGAGTGGATGCTCAGGGAATAGAAAGAAAAAAGTTCCTAAGACTGTTTACAAGAGTTTCACTTAAGCAGAGATGTGCCTTCAAAGAATTCTGAAGAGGCCACCTGGGTAATTGTAGGGCCCCCATGGCTTGTGTCTAGCTTGAGCTCCTAGACACTGAGACTGGAGGAAACACTGTTTCTCTAGGGACAGAAATCAGTAGGATGAACAGAGAGGGAGAGAGGGAGCCAGGCACAGTTAATCAGTTGTCTAGGTGGGAGGAATTCCCACATGAAGCTCCTCAAATCCTCACACATTCTACAAATCATGGAATATGGTTTGCAAAGAGACACATTAGGAATCTATTACAGGGTTAAACTTTGAATGTGCAGTGAAACGTATTATATATTAAGGCTTGTCTACATGATTATACACCAAGGAGACTAGCAAAAAGACTCATATGGCTTAAAACAGTGGTTTACAAATGAAATAGGTAATTGGATCACCTGGGGACCGTTAAAAATCTCAGTGCTAAGGCAGCACCCAGACACATTAAGTCAGAATGGCTGACTGAGACTCAGACATCCGCATATTCACAGTGATGCTCACTTGGTGACCATCTTTGGTGGGAGAGGGCATTCTGAACCAGAATCATGCCCAATGCAGACCTATTTAGTTTCCTCTTATTAGGGAATGTGTTCTAGAATCCTCCAGTGGATATGAAGCAATGGAGAATACTGAATTCTGTGGACACATATTTCACTCTTACATAGATCTTAGTCACCTCAGCATGTGATTTGTTTTCAGTATTAAGAATGCTCATCTTTTCACATAGATGTACTTTACAGCTTCTCTATGGCGTGTGTGAATTTTTAGCATTATTGCTCTTGTGCTTTGAGGTCATTATTAAGTCAAATAAGGGTTCCTTGAACAGACTACAATCCTTTTATGACGAAGATAGCTGCTGAGTGGTGGGTTGTGTATACAGCATGGATACACAAGACAAAGAGCCAATCCACCTCCCAAAGGGAATGCTTTGAGGGTCCATCACAGAACCCAGGATAGCACCAATCTGAAAAGTTCCTATTGTTCACTTTGGGGCATTTTCCATTCAATCATTTCGGACAGTATTTAATCATAAGTAATGCCAACTACTGACAACAACACTGCAGGAAAGGAGGGACCACTGGATTATAAAACAAACCATTCCCTCCCCTGCTGGAAGAAGCCAAAGTTCAGTTATTCTGAGGGAGTAGATTCTAAGGCCCAAAGGGTTGTATATATTCCTTCCCTTTTCTGTCATAAAGGCTATTATTAATGAATTTCATTTATTTTACAGTTGAAAGGAAACTAGCAGAGGTTCCAGAATTTTCCATTAGCAACCCAAACACACCTTGACACTCAAAAGCACACTGGTCATCATTACAAAACAGCCTGCACAACGTTGGAATCCTTAAACCCTCGATTTACTTACAAGTACTCTCTGCTAGTGCTGATGCTGTTTTTATTACGTTTGATGCAAAGGCTCCTATCTAAGCATCTGCATATCTCAGTTGAAAACACAAGCAATTCCAATGGATGTACAACTTTGAATGAGTAAATTCCCTATGAGACACTGGGAGAAGAGACTTGAACAGGAACAGAACCACTATTATGTGAAGGTGAGCCACTGGGGCATTGCTGTGCTAGTCTCTAATAATGAGATTCGAAAAGTGAGAAAAAGGAGAGACCAGAAAAACACAGCTAGAAAACATCCACCCACACTATACTTACTTCTTGTCCTATAGTGAGTTGAAGGGGGGGGTGCAGACGAGACAATAACTTTACAAACAGAAAAGATAAAAGTTGGCTCTGAGTGCTGTGGATGAATTCTAAAAATGGCATCTGACCCTTATGCCATCATCATCACTGATAGCCCTACAATGACCCTCGAATGATGTCTTATGAAATGATACAAAAGGAATAAGACCCCTATCAATACCACCACACAAGAAAGGAAACTTTCAGCACACACTGGATTTTAATCATAAACAGAAACACAAGCTTGCAGAATTGGTAAACAGCCAGCCTGAAGAACAATGTCTGAATAAGGTCTGTTATTATCTGGGGAAAGAATGCTGAAAGATAGAAAAAGTTTGCTACATCTGACCTTGGACTACTGGCTGTTCAAGCACACCCAGAAACTCCATCTCAAGCACCAAAGTAAATATTCACATTGTTCTCAAGAAAAGTTAATTCACTGAAAGCTTTCTGACTAGCCTAATTGGCAAAAGAGATAGCTATCACGGGCCTCACAATCAGGCCTCTCTTGTAGTCACTAGCACCTATGAAAGTCAAGGCTGGGAATAAAACTCCATTGTCCAGCACCTTCTGCTCTTGTCAAATTACCTGACTTTCTAGTCTCTTCATCTACATATCCAATCAACTGATATTCTTGAGCATGCCCACTAACAGCCACTGGTTATCTGACTATGAATACATAAAACACCACTGTTCCTAACCTGTCACAGCTCAAACCCTGGAAGCCGTTGTGTCCAACTTTTGGATGTTGTGATAAAATTCATGTTTGAGAACAGCACAGTGGAGTTACAAAAAGATTCACCAAAAAAATCCCATAATGCTTAAATAAATGTATGAGTATTTATTGAACCACTTCCCTATCTATCTTGGGCCATAATGAAGAGCAATATGGCCTTAACTTCTATACTGATGAAGGATGATAAAGATGTGAGGAAGACATGTACAGCAGGCTGTGGGAAGTCAGAGGAAGGGCAGAGTAGTGACCCCGAGGGCATCCTGGAGAGGTGTGGTTGAGCCAGGTATGAAGATGCAGACCACAGGAGAGAGATAATCCAAGTTTTATTATGTAGGATATAAACCTTTCACAAATTTATTTATTGGAAATTAGCCAAGCACATTAGCATCCTTGGCCTTCACATTAGCATTCTCCTGGGTCAGCCTGTTTTCTGCTAACTGTGCATGCAAGAAGCAAAATCAGATCTTAAGGTAAGGTGAGAATGAGCAGGAAGGTTAAATCCATTAGGGGGAAAGTTGGTGTTTCAGGGCTCAGAGTGCAGCCAGATATAAGCACTGGAGAGGGCATGTAGGGAAAAAGAGAAAGAGGCAGAGAAAAGGAGACCGAGGAGGGCAGGGAGCAGAGTAGGAAGAAGAAAGGAAGGGAGACGAGAAAGAAAGGAGAGAGCAATTGCCTTCCCAGAGCAGGAAGTGCAGAAGCTTCAAGCTGGCTTTAGACACAGCATGAGGAACACTGATGGGTGAGGCAGGAGGAGGAGTACACTACTCCTCCTCATAGTGACTTTTTTTCCCAAGACAGAGTTTCTCTGTGGGTTTTTAGTGAGAATTCCTCCCCCATGAGAGAAAATTGGCCAATTTCCAACAGGTTTTTAAATCCAAGCTATAGAACTAGAGATACAGGTAAGTCAACCCATACACACACACACACACACACACACACACACACACACACAC
Source organism: Peromyscus melanophrys (assembly GCA_902168415.1). Lineage (NCBI taxonomy): Eukaryota > Metazoa > Chordata > Mammalia > Rodentia > Cricetidae > Peromyscus > Peromyscus melanophrys. The sequence goes on along the minus strand of CABHPR010112079.1, from coordinate 14,733 downwards.
AACTTTGATGCACCTAGGGAAAAGTCTCTGTTGAGGAATGATCTAGATGAGACTAGCCTGTGGACACATCTGTGAGAGATTGCCTTGGTTGCTGTGCTGGCTAAACTTATGTCAGTTTGATACAAACTAGAGTCACTGGAGAGGAAGGGGGCCTTAATTGAGAAAATGCCTCAATAATATCAGTCTATAGGCAGGCATAGAGCATTTTCTTAATTACTGATTGATGGGAGAGGGCCCAGACCAATGTGGGTGGAGCTATCCCTGGGCAAGTGGCCCTGGGTTCTATAAGAAAGCAGATTGAGTAAGCACCATGAAGAACAAGCCAGTAAGCAGCACCCCTCCATGGCCTCTGCATCAGCTCCTGCCTCCAGGTTCCTACTCTGTTTGAGTTCCTGTCCTGACTTCCATTGATAATGAACAGTGATGTGGAAGTGTAAGCCAAATGAACCCTTTCCTCCCCAAGTTGCTTTGGTCATGGTGTTCCATGACAGCAATAGTAACCCTAACTGAGACAGTTGTCAATTGACTCATCCCATGTGGGTGGCACAGTTTCAGGAGCCCAATCCTGAACTATCTAAGAGTTAAGAAAGCTAGTTGTGCAGGAAGTAAGCCAGTGAGGATCCATTTTGTTCTTTCTGCTCTTGGCTCCAGATGAGATGTGACGAGCCGCTGAGTTTCTACACTGACTCCCCCTCAGTGATGGACTGGAATCTGGAACTGTAAGCCAAATAAACCCCTTCTCTCTCCTACATTGCTTTTGGTCAGAGTCTTTACCACAGTGACAGGATGCAACTAGAACACTGGAGAAATCTCACTGAGTTCTGTGGACTCAAGCTGCCCAGCAGGAAACACAGAGGCTGCAGGGACTCCACGAAGTTCAGGACTTGACGACACACACACCCTTTGGATTTCCTGAGACAGAGCCAACCAGACGCCCAGAGGGGTGTCCTCACACCACCATCCTCAGTTAAAGAACTGCATTTCCAGTCATTTTTTATTTCTTCCCACTGATTCCAGTTGAAACTCCCTCTCCCCCAAACACACATTGGCCAGAAAGTACCAAGGCAAGGATGTCAGCTTCTGGGCCACTACCCTAGTCAATCCAGCCCAGGAGATTCCAGGCAACTAACAGAGTACAAGGCATGTGAAAGGCTCTGGAGCTGGGATTCATTGAGACCTTGCTTTCTCTAAGCCCCACTGGTTCCTGCAACTCTGTTCCACAAATATGTCAGAATGTCCAAGACATCTGGAAATGGTATCATTGGCCTTCCTGAGCCAAACAGATGCTATGTGGGCCATGGGAAACCTACCAGGGCAATGACACTACAAAACGAAGCTTTCTGGCTTGAGAGCAGCCTAGGTCTATGGGTGTAAAATATTGAGAACTGGCTCTGCACCAAGGCCTATGATCTCCCCAGCCACAGGCTTTTGACAAGGGACACAGGACCAAGCAGGAAATTTCCCAGTGGAGCAGCCTTCAAATCCAATCAGAAAGTGGTTAGCTACGCTCTAAGAGTCATGTCACTATTACACCAGTAAGCATATCTTATCTGGCAGGTCAGTATTGCAGTATAGATTCCAGCACTGCATAGTATACCAATGTCTTTTCTCTCCATCAGCCTCCCTAGGACTTCCCAGGACTGTGAAAGCTAGCCAGCAGGAAGGATGCTTCCTGGTCAGTTTGGGACTGATTTCTCTCTGTCTTGCAGCCAGAGTGTGTGATGTCAGCAGCAGGAGTAGTTATGATGTAGTTATGATGGAGAGCCAAGGGCAATGGCAACAGCCTGTGCTGTCTGGGACGCCTCTAGGGCTTCCCTATTCAATCATTCTAAGAAGGTTTTTCCATACTGTAGTGCAAATTTTAATTGGTCTTAACAATAAAAACCCAGATTCAGATATCAAGGTGAAAGCTGAAAGATCAGAGAAGCAGAGCAGCCAGCCACTAGAAAGACTTCTTACCTCTAGGAATCTTCAGACTGAAGGGGGCCAAGCTCCTGTCTCCACCCTGCCTTATCACTTCTTCTCTCCGCCTGCCCCACTGTATCACTTCCTGTTTCCTCCTCCCAAGTACTGGGATTAAAGGTGTGAGCCTCCCAAGTACTGGGATCAAAGGCATGAGATCCCAAGTGCTGGGATTAAAAGCATGTGCTACCACTGCTGGCCTCTAGTGGCTAGCTCTGAGCTCTGATCTCCAGGCAAGCTTTATTAGAGCACAAACAAAATATCACCACACCATACTTTGTACATACTGAGATGTACACTTTTCTGGAGGAGCATTGTCCACCAAGGCAGGGTAGCTCTGCTTGAACTTCCATTGTTAAGAGCTGTATTTTGAAATTATCTTACTAACTACTGGTTTCTATGGGGCTTCTTCTTACATACTTAGTTTTGGTTTTTTTTGGGGGGGGTTGTTGTTGTTGCTGTTATTTTGTTTGGTTTGGTTTGGTTTGGTTTGGTTTGGTTTGGTTTGGTTTGGTTCGGTTAACCCACCTACTATTCCCCCTCTTTTTCACCACCCCCTCTATCCCTGGTTAGTGCTTTAACCCTCAGTATTTCCCCTTTTCTTCCTTTTCACGTGTGTTCTACTCTCCCTCCACTTAATTTTTTTAGGTTGGGCTGTGAGACAGTAGATTTCCATATGGCTTTCACACCCTTCCTTTGGGTTAGTCCTCCCTTTCAGCCCCTGGTTTTCCCCATGCTCCCATGTCTTTCCCTGCTTACATCTTTCTGGCCCTAGGACTCCACCTCACATTTTCAGCTTCATCTATAATCTCCTATCCCCACTCCCTTAACTTGCCCTGCAAAGGTCTCTTTCTGTAAGGAAGTAAATTCTTCAAGTCAGTGCTACTTCACTAGGGGTAAGTTAGTACCTTGTAGGGGGTGGGGGGGGGCGTCAGCAGTTTCTGTCACATTATGGATTGTCACAGGGATGCTTTGTCACATGGTTAGCAACTGGAGAGGCTGATTGCCATCCTGTGGTACACAAAGATTGTATGAGACTAAATGACAATAATCATGACATTAAATTATTTTGCTTTAAGGTTCTCAATGAGATTATTCCAAATAACCTTCAATATTTTTCCTTCCAACAGTTACTGAGGAGCTAGTAGAATATGACATGACACTCCTAGTTCTGGGAGCCCATGTCTAGTAGAGGAATGGCAGGGTGTGCGATACACACAATACAGAGCATACTACATGCCCAAATGGAAACATAAGAAAATACAGGGTATTAACATGGGGGTGGAACTGAAGGAAGTGACGTCACTTTTTCCTAGAGGTTTGTAGACTGCGTACTTAAATCCAAAGACATCACTCTTGCATATGAACTTGAGAAAATTGCCAGGGAAGCTCCGAAAATCCCTAAGTACTTTTAAAATAATCTTTCTGTTTCCATCTACATTTCCTTAGAGAGAAGAAACAAACAACCTACTGATCCTATGTGACTTTGTTTCTTATTAAAATTATTTTTCTAATACCAGGAAAAGGCTTTATTTCTTTCTCCTCTTTTTAGTTTCTCCTATGTATAGCTTTAAAATATTGATAAGCACTCCCTGGAATTATGTAACTGCTAACTGAACAATGCATATAACTTCCTTCATTTTGCCTTGACTGGCAATTTAAATTAACACACAACTTTGAGGGTGTGCTTTCCTAAGCACCTGCTGTTTAGGTGGCCTTCGCTTCTTCAATATTGAGTGCTAAATGTGAAGCAGGAGCAACTGGCTCTTCCCTCCCCGTCACTGTTTTCCAATCTGAAAAAGTCCTGAGACAGCATGAAAATGTTTAGGAGGAAGTCAAGTGAGCATCAGAAAAGAGGGGCATTTTCCCTCAGAAAAGTAGAACAAACCAAAAGGAGTTTGATCAGATTTGCCAGGCAGGCATTGCATAGGGGCCACTTCCATCATAAGCATCAGAGACAATGATGCATCTCTCAGGTCAGTAGGTGGATGGTAATAACACTGTCTGCATCGTTGCCTAGAAACTCACAGTGGAAAGCAGGTATGGAACTGAATTACCCAATGCCATATACCTGCACAGAAAATATCCCAGGCAATCCTAAAAAATGAAATTAACATACATCTCCTAGGATTTACTTATTGATTACAATGCACAATACTTACTGAGCAGCAATGTGGCTTTATTTGTGCTTCTGTTAACACTGGGTTTACATCTTGACTTGGGCACTTTCTTTGTTGGGATCTAGTTAAGTTAATACAACATTTCTGAGTCTATATGCTACAATCTGTGAAAAGAGGAAAGCCACACCTATTTCTCAGATTGTTCCTTATTCTACCAGTCTGGATCCTATAGAGGAAGTAATAACTAATCAATTAATTTTAATATAAGTAATTTAATATAGGGAATTTGCTAATTGAATTGAAAAATTAGACAAACCAAGAAGCAAATGGTGAAGAAGAGTGTTGCCTCCTTGAAGGCTGGGAGAGCAAGAGCAAAAGCTGGTGGGATGAAAATCTGGGTGCTCAGAAGACAGACCTTATAGTATGAGGCAGGGGAAGGGGTAACCACTTCTGAGGCACTATTTTGCAGAGGTCTAGGAACACACAGCGCTGAACCTGGCTGGTTCCAAGAAGGTTCAAGAGAAGCATATATTGGAACCAAGTACCGCTGAAAACTGATGAAAAGCAAGGCCAGCCCCTGGCTCTGGCTCCATCTCACTCTGGTGCCCTGACTGCATACAACAAACAGGAATGATTGCAGAGGAGCAGCCTCACAAAGCAAAGTACAAAGGCTGGATTTGGAGCTAAGATGTGGATAGCGTAATAGATGACCCCTACTCATATTCATTATGCCCATTCGTGGGGTGCCTATCTATCGGATTAGCTGAGTAATGGAGAGTTTGGAAACATAGATTGAAAATTCTTAGAAAGTCAGCTCAAGGTGGATTTCCTCCCTTAGGCCCAGTAAGAAGCAGAATGGAAAAGGAAATGAAAAATAAATGACCGCAAATATAATTCCTGCCTTAAAGGAGTCTAAGTTTACATTAGGTACTATACCGTTAAGGCACAGAGCAAATTACCAAATAATACAGTTGGGTTTCTATAGCCACAGTTGCCACATCCTCAGATTCAACCAAAAACAGATCTAATGTATTTGAATAGGAGTACACTGAGCATGTGCAGAGTTCTTCCTGTGTTTCTTGAGCAAAGCAGTATAGCAATGATTCACACTGCATTTGCCTTGTCCCACACATTTGCATCACACTTACAACTGCTGTAAATCTCCTAGAGATGATTTAAATCATCTGGGGGGAACCACTTTCGATTTCCAGCACCCACATGGCAGCTCACAACTGTCTAAACTCCAGAGGATCTGTTTTCTGTCCTCCCCAGGTATCCATGTGGTCCACATACATACATGTAGGCACTCACACATACACTTTAAGAAAATAAATGAGTATATACACCAGAGGATTGCATAGGTTCTATGAAAATATGATATTTTATATCAAGAACTTGAGCATCTATGGATTTTGGTACCCATGGGTGGAGGGAGTCCTGGAATGAATATTGAAGGATGACTAGAAATATTTATACAGTTTGAAGAGTATGTCAGATACAACAGGGATTATGAATTCAAAGAAGCAAAAGACTATTTTCAAGACTATAAGGAAGCCTTCACAAAAGACAAGAATGAGCAAAAAAATTCTGAAATGAAAGAAAGTATACAAGTGAATCAGAGGGCTGGAGATTTGTAGTGTGTGTGTGTGTGTGTGTGTGTGTGTGTGTGTGTGTGTTGCCACTTGGCTTCAAGTCCACAAAGTGGACTCAGGATGTAAAGTATGGCTTGGGTTGGGGGACAGTAGGATCTTTTTGCTCTTTATTCTGGTTCATAAGCAGCTGTTTAAAATAACAAACATTACATGTAAAATACATTATCTTTAGCCCCTGACTGTTTAGCATAGCCTTGCACAGAGTAGAATATTGGGGGGAGGGGTTCCATTGACTGGGATGGGATAGCATAAGGTAAAACAGAATTGTAAAGGTGCATCTTAACTGAATGTCTACATACATCTCCTTCTGACAGCAAGACTAAGGTCAGGGACTAAAAGAACTTAAGCAATGATGAAGAAAAGGTAAGGAATAAACTTGTCATCTGTGGACTGAGGCATGTCATCAGAGTGAACATGATAGTGATTATGGACAGGCTGGGGGGAGCTGCTGAAATGTTACAGGCGTTTTTAGTGTGGGGCACTTTAGTGAGTCCTGTAAAAGTCATTAGTGCAGATTTGCAGATGAGTTTGCCATGGACTCATGACTAATCTCTCGGTGTCCTCTTTGGCAGATCCCTTACAGGATTTTGGCCTTTCCATTGACCAGTGTTCCAAGCAGATCCAACCATACCTCAACATTAGATTTGGCATCATTCTGAGTAAGTAGATGTGATTCCCTTCACATAGAGCATAGCAGAGCCGCCTCCTCTGCACACACAATGACTCACATTGACTAACACAGCAGACTGCACCACTATCCCAACTTCATCTCTCACATTCCCTCTCTAGTTAACCCCTTGTGGTCTCCAGATGCTCACTTCAATACTGTCAGCCCCTGGTCACCATAAGCAGCAAAAAAGAAGCGATTGTCTTATGGTTACACAAGAGGCTTGCATATTACTTCTACCACAAACAAACCCCATACTGCATGGTCTGTTGCTCACATTATTTGGCTTCCCAAACAATAATGGAAGTTCTTACAATTTGGCAAAAAAAAAAAAAAAAAAAGTGAGGGGTGGCAAGTCTTTCTTCCTACCCGAGGCTGTGAGAACACACACTTCCTGGTCGTTTCTTAGTTGGCCATGCCATTATAGTAAACCAATATGTTTGCCATAGCTGCTAAAGCATTCCCCCTTCTAGAAGACCAGTTTTCTCAAAACAAAGAAGCATTCAGTAATTGAGCATCTAGAATCGTTCTCAAAGACCAAGAACTCTCACATGACTGGATCTTTCCACAACTCTGCACAAGATCTGGTCTCCCGGCATCTGGAGAAATGGCATGGGCAGGGAAACCAAGAGTAAAAAAAATAAGTGAAAGAGGAAAAAAAAAGGAGTGGGAAAGGGGCCAGAAAGAAATGGAGGCTGCCAACAGAGCTCGCTGAAGTTCTCTAGGAAGCCATGTGCGGTATCTATCAGGCAACACTAGTGGGAATATGCAGACCCTGCCATGCCCTGCTACTATCATGGGGGATAAATAACTCTATGGAATTAGGGAACTCTAAAAACCAGACTTGTAGACAGTCCAGTGATGGGCAGAGCATGGAGCATCAGGAGGGGAGCGTAGCCAGTGAGCTGCCTTACCCAGAACAGGTAAAACTTAAGCTAGAAATGCTGCTCTGTCAAGAAGAGACATGCCCCCACCCGCTACACACATCAGGCTGAAGGCTGTGAAGATCATTTCGACAATGCTGTTGAGCTTGAGTGACCTTGCAGAGCAGACACACAGCGCTGAAATTGTGCTTCTCTTTAGGAGAGGACATCAGAAAGCTGTTTCTGGACATAGCTCTTGTCTCAAGAGGCTCTTCCATTCTGAACTACTCCTATCCCATCTGTGAGGAGGAACTGCCCAAGTTCTCTTTCTGTGGAAGAAGAAAAGGAGGTAAGCCACCTGCCTTGCTGACTGCTTGCACCTGACAGCAGGGTCCCAGTGGACAGAGAGCCCTGGCTCTCCCTGCTCTCCTTTGGGCAACCCACACCCCACTCATTATCACCCACCTCATACAAATACCAGGCAATTCTGTGGGCAGGGCCTCCCTCAGACAGATGTTGTGTGCATTGAAATGAAAGGTGTGCATAGGAGATTGTACTAACGGAGGCTTTTTCCACACACATAACAGTATCTTACTCAAAAGATTGGCAGCAGAAAGAGCCAATGGTTTCCAAAAACCCACGAGGGGTCAGTGTATTTCCAGGTTTCCTCTAATGATCTCTGCAGTGGCAAGGTCTCACCCATCCAGCAACAACTCAGAAAAAGAAAAGGCCGCTGACTCATAGAGGAATCAGATAGCTGCTGCATTCAAAGTAGAGAAGCAGAAACCACATTGTCTGAGCTCCCTTCTTGCCAGTTCACTAAGCTTTGACCCTCTGCATGGCCCCCAAGAGAACAGGCAAGCCCACCTACCCGTCCCCACCTCTCCTTTCCCCTTGCTCACTTCTTCCAGGCCCAAAGATGCTTCACTGTTTATGAGAACTTGGGTCTGTTCTGCACTGAGCTCCCCAGAAGTTGATCTCTGTCAGCCGCTCCCTCCTGCTTGTTCTCTCTCGTTGGCCATAGGGGATACAATTCAACTCTCTGTTCCAGGAACCCACCCACCTTGGCTGTGTTTCTGCTCCAAGAAACTAGATTTTTAAGCAACAATGATACTCTCAAATTGACCCGATTTTCTTTTTTAAACAAAAATGTAGAAAGCATTGGAGTCCTCTTCCCATACCATGGAGACAGAGGAAAGATGTCTGCCTGCAAGAATAGCGAATGAAATTAAGGGAGAGTCACCAGATAGAGTCATGGTTTTGCACAGTGAGCTGCTCTGCACTCAAAGCCCACACCCCAGCTTCCTCTCTCCCCCCAAGGACATGCCTAGAGCACTCTTGCTGCACTTACCACCATCCTCATCCCCACTCATCAGATACACTAGACTATGGGGCTGGGGCAGTGTCACACTTCATGTTTTGTTCCCTACACAGTGGTGTCTTGGTGTCTGTTCTTAGAACTCCCTAGAAATACCAGACCACTCAGATGTTCAAGCCTCTCATAGAAAGTGGAGAACATTTGTACAGAACCCACATATATGTTAAAGGCTATCTCGGTCGTCTCCAGATCACTCACTACACCTAATGTCAACACTGTGTGAGTCATCGTAGAACTGTGTTGTTAGGGAACAATGACAGAAGAGGTCTGGATGTTCCAGAAAGATACTTTCCCTTACACACACAAATCTCTCCACAGTTGGTTGAATTGGGGGCTCCAAAGCCTGTAGCTACAGAAGACCAAATATGTTTCAAACGTACACTAGGCTTAGGAAGCTTGGCTCACTCATTCATACACAGACATACTTACACATATAACACATGCACACACACACACACTCACACACACACACACTCATACACAGACACACACAAATTCACACAGACACACACTGAACATAGACATACACACATACACATTCACACACACACATATACTCACACACACACATTCACTCATACATACACTCACACACACTCACACATGCACTCACACATACACACAGACATAAAAACACAGTGAACCTGCTAACACCACCAAGCATTGTACCAGCCACTGTTCTAAGAGCCTTATACCCAGAAACAATTCCCTTAACAGTCCAAAGTCACAAAGGGGTGCTATCCATACTCCCCAAATCTGTAAATGCAAAAACTGAGGCACAATGTTTCAGGAACCTATGTCAACTCCAAGGCTGGTAAGAGACCCATGGCTGGAATCCAGGAAGGTTAGCCACCAAGTCTATAATAGAAAAAAGTGAGTGAACCAAAAACAAACATGAGACATGTAGATGTGTGTGCACATCTTTGGGCCAGGAATTTATTTAAAATAATCACTTAAGAATTCTGCCTGGTGATATGACTATATTTTAAGATCTTTTCTTATTGTTTAATTTACTACAAAATGTCATCAGTTTTCCTCTTTCAACTTAGTGGAAAGGTGTGTGTGTGATGAGACTGCACTCCTTGAAGGCATGAATATTTCCACTTCCTGTCTCTGTGGACATGGCAAATAGAGCTATATCACATAGTAAAGAGATAGTGAACACTTGTTTTGCTGAATTTGGTGTGCACAGATGATTGACTAGATAAAAGGACACCAGTTCACACCAGATGAGAGTGTGTAAGGGTGATTCTGCATTACTAGACACAGAAGGCTCATCAAATCCTCACATGGAGAAAATTGTCTTGGTCCTCCAAGATCAAGAAAACCTTACTATTTATTCTGTGCATGGTTTTAATAGAATTAATAAAACAGGAGAAATATTGTTCCCGCAAACAGTTTAAGGAGTCTAAATCTGTTTAGCAGCTCACAAAGCTTGTCTTGGACTTATCTAGATGCTGGGCAGGCAGCCCACAGTCATTTACTTTCCTTATTGCTATGGGGACAATGACTGCAGAGGCAGGCAGAGGGGCTCACATTTGGGGAATTGCCAGGAAACTTTATTCAGTATAAAACAACCAAATAAGGGATTCACAAGGGCTGAGCAAATTATTATGTAAATTAAATGAGCCAGAAAAGTGAAATCTTCAAATTCAGAGGCGTCTTGGGTCATTGTGTTTTTTAACCTACTGCAGAAGGGGCACTTGCCGTGATTAACACTGTAATCAGAAGCAGCCAGTGACACCAGGGAGAACCAGAGTCATCAAACCCAAGCACAAGCTGCTGTTTCCTGTCAGGCATGAGACAGAGTCCCTGGGGCCTTGTAGTTCTTCTTAGTGAGAGGGAGGAAAACTTGCTGTCCACTGTGGGTGACACAGTCTGCCCCCATCTGCAAGTCAAGTGCTCAGTGATGCTTATTACACACTCTCCTGCAAACTGGCTGTTCTCCATGCCAGAAAAAAGCTACCAAATGGGTCAGGTTCAGCAAAAACTAATGAAGAAAATGTAGTGTTCTTCTCCCCTGCTCTACCTCAGCTACTAAGGCAAGAAGCACTTTGAAGTAAAAAGCCAAGTGGCAACCCTTGAATCCAAGGATTGCCCATTGTTTATGCATTTTGGAGAGGGGTACAAACTCTCCTCCCCTACAGAAATCTAAGAGCAGTCAAAGAGAAGCATAGCATAGTTGAGATTCAGTGGAGTGTGGAATTGAACACAGACACACCCCATTTTATCCTACCCCATTTCATGGCACTTGGCAGAAACTGTGTTTAACCAGTTGAAGACTTGACAGCCCTTGACCAGCGAGTCTCTTGGCACCATTTCTCCAACAGCATGTGCTCACTTCGTATCCATATTTCACACTTTTTTGGCAATAGGGTTTTTTTTTTTTTTGGTTTTTGTTTTTTTTGTTTTTTGTTTTTTGTTTTTTTTTTGGTTTTTCAAGACAGAGTTTCTCTGTGTAGCTTTGCGTCTTTTCCTGGAACTCACTTGGTAGCCCAGGCTGGCCTCGAACTCACAGAGATCCGCCTGCCTCTGCCTCCCGAGTGCTGGGATTAAAGGCGTGTGCCACCAACACCCGGCAAGGCAATAGGTATTTTTAAGCTAAAGTATATTAATCTGTTTTGTTGACACAGGCTGTTACACATTGAACAAACCACAGTACAGTATAACCATAACATGTATGGGTATCCAGATGCTACAGTCAAACCAACTGTTTCCAGGAACATCTGTAGGACGTTCTGAATCAGAGTTGAATAGACCATCAGGGGATCATCCAATGCCAGTTCTTCCCTCTATCCCTGAGATCTCTAAGACTCTTCATCCGGGCTCTGAGCTTAGGGAAACAGCAACAGGGCTCAAAGCATCTTCTGTACCACTTACTGTCTAGCTTGGGTAACATAGATGTGCTCGCTTTCAGTGCTTTGAGACAAGCTGCATGTGATCAGTATCAATATTTAAAACTAAAGTAGGCTTGACAACATGCTCTTAATGACCATACCTAATTACTAACCTTAAGGAGGCAAGCCAGGAAGTTCCCAACACACTCAGAGACTGTCACACAGGTAGAATGTCCTGCCATTGGGTAGTTTAGCTTTGCTCTGATCCATAGCCACTCATCACGGTTACCTTAGCAGATACTAATTTTGGTTTTATTTTAGTTAGACTCCTGCTGTCCTGTGCAGGAATCATAAGCCATGAGTAGTTAGAGAGCCTCTGCAATTACACCAGTCTGAGCTGCAGTGTGCCATAAGTCCAAAGTACAGGCCCAATTTCTAAAAACAACATGACAGAAAAGCATATTATGTCACCATCGCTGAAATACATTTGTCTTCATTTTCTGTTGCTATAACATTATATCTGAGATCTGGTTGTTTTTGAAGAACTGAAGTCTATTTGTTTGTTTGTCTTTGCACTGCTGGAATGGAACCAAGAGCCTTGCTTGTGCTACGCAAGTGCTCTACAGCTTAGTGATGCCAGAACCCGGAGGTTTATTTGACTCATGATTCTTGAGGCTGAAAACCCAATTCCCACTGTTGGGCATCTGGCCAGAGCCTTCTTGCTGCATCAGGACACAGCAGAAAGTATCACATGGGACAACGGAGCATGCTGCTAGCCTGGGTTTCTCCTCCTTTTCTTCTAAAACTACTAATTGTATTGTGAAGGCTCCACTTCTGTGATGCCACCCAATCCGAATTACCTCCCAAAGACTCCCACATCCAAATGCCATTCATAAGCTACTTCAGAGATTCAATTCTCAGCACATAAAACTTGAAGGACATATTCAAACCACAGCAATGTTGACATAATGTTTGAGACATGGTCAGCATGTTCATCATTTTCTATTACTGTATCACAATACTTGAGATGATCAGCTTGAAAAGAGAAAGGGTTTACTGAGGCTCATAGTTTCCAAGGCTTTAGTCCATGGTGATTGGTTCCATCGTTGGGGGGCCGAGAGTGTGTGATGGAGTAAAGCTGCTTACCTCATGGTGACCAGGAAACACAAAGACAAGAAAAGGCTGTAGTCCTAGCATCCCCTTGAAAGACACACCCTAATAGCCTAAGTGCTTCCATAGGCTCCGCCTTCTAAAAGTTCCATTGCCTCCCCACAGCACCATGGGCTAGGAACCTTCAATGCATGGGCCTTTGAGGACTATTTAAGAATCAAATCGTAAGACGGAGTTAAGTAAACTATATCAATGTATTATGCTTTATGAATAGGGACATGTTAGCTTATTGTGAAAACTGCTTGTAGTTTTTCAAATATGACTTCTCAAAAACAAAATTAGGGGCTAGGGAGATGATTTTGTGGGTAAAGGTGCTTGCTGCCAAGCCTGATGACCTGATTTAGTTCCTGGAACCCACACAGTAGAAGGTAAAAACTGACTCCTGAAAGTTGTCCCTCTGCCCTCCACCAGTGTGCTGTGACTTCTGCACACCCACGTACGTGTAGAAACACATACAATCAATGTAAAAAAAATTCAATAACAAAATTATACATTCATGATGTTCATTATAATACTGGACAGCGTTGCATGTTATTATATCACACATACTATAATATGTATTATATAGCACTATCATATGTAGTAATATAGTGTAACATTGTTGAGTAGAACTATAATGAAAGTAATATAATATTACATATAGCATTAATATGATACATAATATATTCATAAAAATGTATATTTATACTATACATAATGTATATAATGATATTATATATTATAATGGATAACATTATCCTATGTATTAGCTAGTATAACATTTATATTATATTTATCATATTATATTACTTCCCTTTAAAATGGTAAGGATCCCAACACGTAGATTGTGCCCCAAACCAATTAAATAAAATTCCCTGGAGTCAGGACCAAGCCAAGTTAGGCCAATCCCCAACATAGCTGAATAGCAGCACTCTGTTCACTTCAGAAAGTTGTCACAGATAGCAATCAGCATTATCATAGCACTTGACTGCAGCAGGCACCTGTGCCAGAACGTCATGTGTATTAACCAATGTGCCGCTCTGTCAGCCTCAGGAAGTGTGGAAGCCTTGTTATCGCTTCTGTGTCTTACAATACATATTCTCTGCCCTTGGTTCCCAGCAACTTCTAAAATCTTTGCAACTTCCTGAGCCACAGAGAGACCGGGAAAACCTCTTGTACTCATGTTAGTCATGATCAGAGCTACTAAGCCCCTTGAACTTTCTTGGGTAATGAGTATCTTTGTTCTACTGATGTCCATCTTGGTTGGCTCTGCAGGTGGTCATCAGAAATGCAAAGTCATATTTCAAGCCAGCAACTTCCCATCCCACCCACTTCTATCTTCTGATAAGGCATAGGGGATTGAGTTAATACCAAATCGTGTCCATGTTGGGGGCAGCTCCAACATGATCCCTAAAATGTGAGTGCAGGTTCCTGGCAAGCAGTGTGCCTAGAATGGACATGGAAATGCACAGCTTTGCATATACCCTGCCTTGTGTGTTCACTCGTATTCTCCGTAATACCTTTCAGAACAAACTCAGAAATGTTAGCAAGCATTTTCCTGAGTCCTGCAAGCTGTTTTTGCAAATTATCGAGCACAGCAAAGGGCTTGAGTAACTCACTTGTTTGTAGCCACAATTTCAAAGCGAAAGTGTGAATATTCTGAGAGCCTACTGTTTGTGGTTGGCGGCTGAAATGAAGAGGGAAGGCAGTCTTGTGGGATCGAGCCTTAACCTGTGGGGTCAGCACTAACTCTGATTAGTGTCAGAACTGAACTGAATTGTAGGATGCCCAGCTGAAACTGAAGAAGTGGATGGTGTGGGAATAAATCTCATACATTTAGCAGCCAGAAGTATAATGTTTTGAGAACGCAAGAGGAGAAAATGCTCCATTGCTTTTGTTGTTGTTACTGTTGCTGTTTTTCCTAGCTTTAACAGATGAGGTAGGGTTTCATAGAGCACCAACAAGATAACCCATTAGCCATCTCTCATAGGAAATCTCCCCCAAGTCTGGCTTTTGGATTCCAAATTCACACCACAGTATAGACCCCTACAGGCTCTGTGTGTGTGTGTGTGTGTGTGTGTGTGTGTGTGTGTGTGTGTGTGTGT
>CABHPR010112078.1:17199-28791 GCA_902168415.1 Peromyscus melanophrys | reverse complement strand
TGGTGTGGTTAAGAACAGAGACAGGGTGAGCTGAAGAAGAAGGGCAAAAGACTGGAGGGGACAAGAGCCAGGCCATGAGCAGCCCTGCTACCCCCAGGAGGAATTGGGGTATTAGTCCAGTTAAAAACACTAATGGTTTTAGACAGAGGTGGGTGATGTCGTTGACTTTGCATCAAAGGATTGGGGGTGTGTGTATCTGGAGAGATAGCTTAGAAGTTAGGGGCATTTGCTGTTCTTGCAAAGGACCTGGGTTCAGTCTCCAGCACTGGTCTACCACTCCAGTTCCAAGAGATCCAATACCCACTTCTGGCTTCTGTGGGTATGAAGCACACATGTGGTATTCATGCCTATATGCAGAAAAATCCCTACACATACAATACAAATATATTTAAAATATAAAATCACTTATACACCAGGCCTCTCAGCCTGGGGACGGGATGGAGTACAGTGAAGCAGAATCATGCCACACCCCCTGAGACTCATACAGAAGTGGGGGCATTTTCTTGGGAGGCCATTGACGTTTGGAGGTCAGGTGCCAAACATTCCCAAAATGTGCAGAACAACCCTGACAATGATTAATCAATGTCTAGTCATTAACTGAGTGCCAATGGCCACTACAAAGTTGCTTGATGGAAAGTAAGTTGAAGCCACATGACTACAGCCTTGGTGGGCGGCAGACATGATACAAATTTGGAGGTCAAAGCCCCAGATCCTGCTGTTGGAGTTGATGCGGCAGTATGAAAAAACAACAAGGTCTGGAACTGTACCTTTGCAAACGGGGCTGGGTAGGGAGACTTATGGCCGGGGTAGGGAACATGGTTCATTCCACTCGACTTAGTTCAAATTCCCTCTCCTCGAAGTTTACTGTCTAGCTTACCCATATAATTACCTCATGAATTTCAAGGAGGTGTGACCGCCAGACGGACTTGCAGGAACTGGGCCACACAGCTCACCTTCCTTCTTTTTGGGCCCTCACTCGAACAGGTGCACCAAAGTGTGAGGACGAGGGGGTGCTATGAATACACACATGGCACTTCCTGACGCCGCCGCCTGGGTTTGCAGAGCATAAACACTCTCTCGGCCTCCCCCTCTCTCCCTCCCTCTCTTTCTTGCCTTTCTCTTTCTTTGCTTAGAATTTGGTGGTTTCAGAAGGCTGAGTTCTTGACTTCCTCCAAATCTATGCTGTCCATCTGGCAAGTTCGTCCTCTCGCATGACTATTAGTCATACACAGATAAATTTCACTGTTTTGCTCCAGCTCAAATGTCTTCCTGAATCCAGCATGGCACCTCCAATGCCTCCAGAATTTCCTCACTTGAATCTACCAAGAAAGGCTTCCATTATTTTCTGTAAATAATGCTGGCTGGAGACCTAGCATTGTTGAAAATGTGTGTTGTTTTAGTAGAACGTCAGCCCAGTTACAAACACACAGTAGGGGGATGAGTTAGGACTTCTCTCACAGTGTCCTTGCATATAGAACGGGCATAGAGAATCGGCCCCGCACTTTCTATATGCTGTTATTAGAGGCACTATTTAGCCTAGGATGACCTGAGACTCATGAGGAAGCTCAGCCTGGATTCAAATTCTCCATCCTCCTGCCCCAGCCTCCCAAGTACTGGCCTTATAGGCATGTGTGACCCACTGAGTTTATATTTTCTTATCATCTCTAGTATTTTGCAGAATGCTCCTTCCTAAATTAAAGTGTTACATATAGCCCATTCACTTGCCTTCCTAGTGGCCTTGTAGTCACAACTATTTTCCACTGGGTTTCAGGTGCACTTCTAAGGACCTGTGCCCCAGGACCAATCACCTACAGTGACAGATCTGTCACAGTTTGCTTTCCATTCATGTGATAAAACGCTATGCCCTGCCTGGCGGCGGTGGCGCACACCTTTAATCCCAGCACTCGGGAGGCAGAGGCAGGCAGGCCACGGGCCACATGGTCTCTACCTCAGCTGTTCAGCTGGGTCTTGTTGAGATAGAGGCAGCTTGGTATAATCAATGTGTGGCTGGTTCCAACTAAAAAAAAAATTAGCACAGAGCTGGAGCTGCTGGCCTTTGGGTGCTTTTTCAAAAATGGCCCCAAATCATAGAAAAAGGGAAACAGGGTTAGGAGAAAGATGGGTGGTCAGAGGCTAGACAGTCTCCTGTGAAGTTGGGTGCTCATTTCAGGAGTCCAGACGGTCAAACAAGGCAAAAGCTAGGGTGTGCTATGTGGGGTGGTAAGTGCACATGAATAAAGACAGTGTGGAGTTGAGGGCAGGTCTACAGGCTAAGTGCTAAGGGCCGTCAACAGTGAGGGAGAGATCAGAGGGTCAGAAGACGGCAGTGAAAAGGAAAAGGAAGCTGAAACAAGATGTTCCTACTTCCTCTAAATCAGTCATTCCCAACCTTCCTAGTGCTGCGACCCTTTAATACAGTTCCTCCTGTGGTGGTGTGATGCGTTTATCTAATTATTCTTTATCAATAAAAACTCGGGACTCGCTGGGCGGTGGTGGTGCACGCCTTTAATCCCAGCACTCGGGAGGCAGAGGTAGGTGGATCTCTGTGAGTTCGAGGCCAGCCTGGGCTACAGCGTGAGATCCAGGACAGGCACCAAAGCTATACAGAGAAATCCTGTCTCGAAAACAAAACAAAACAAACAAACAAACAAAAAAACCCTCGGGACTCAGATTCAGGATAAGAACCTGAATGGTCAGAGAAGTGGCAGAGAAGTGACCAGTGACCTCCTCTCTCTCTCCTTCCTCCATCCAAAAGGGCCAAGCAGCTCTCTAAGCCCCTCCCTACTACTTCCTGTGTCTCTCTATATGTCCTGGGATTTCCAAAACCTCTATGACTAATTTGGTCAGCTAGTAGCTAGGTCCGCCCTCTGATTCAAGGTAAACTTTATTGGTAGTCTCAGGAGTATCAGAGTGCAATCAAAATATCCCACAACAGTGGTGACCCCCAACCATGAAATCATTTTCATTGCTACTTCATAACTGTAATTTTGCTACTGCTATGAATCATAACATAAGTATTTGTGCTTTCTGGCAGTCTGAGGTGACCCCTGTCAAAGGGTCATTTGACCCTCAAAGGGATCGTGACCCACAGGTTGGGAACTGCAGCTCTAAATAGATGCCGCTGTCTGCTAACAGCATTACCAGTTGGTGGCCTTTAGCACCAAGCTGTCACAGCATATAAATTATTGAAAAGCAAGTATATAACTAAGTAATAGTTATACATATATCAGCAATGTGAATTAAAGTATTTTAGAGCTAGGGATGTAGCACAGCCGTAGAAGAATCGCCAGCTTGAGCAAGGTCCTGAGTTCTATCCTCAGTGCTGAAAACAAGCAAAAACAGTTGTTACTGATGGCTGCGTAGTTGGCGACTTTTAACGTATAAATGAAGTCTACGCTCCTGATCCTGCCGTTCCAGTCCTGACAGAATCGGCTTCGTTCCCCTTTCT
Source organism: Peromyscus melanophrys (assembly GCA_902168415.1). Classification (NCBI taxonomy): domain Eukaryota; kingdom Metazoa; phylum Chordata; class Mammalia; order Rodentia; family Cricetidae; genus Peromyscus; species Peromyscus melanophrys. The sequence continues at coordinate 25,343 of CABHPR010112078.1, read as the reverse complement.
ATTCCATTTCTAGCACATTCTATGCTTTAACAAAATTCAGCCAGGGGAGTCTCCTGAACACATCCCGAGCCATGGTCTCCATGCAACTTCCTTTGCTCTGCCCACCCTCCTACCCCATCCACTTCAAAACCAGCAGTTCTCAACCTGTGGGTGGAGACCCTTTCACAGGGGTCACATATCAGATATCCTGAATATCAGATATCTACATTATGATTCACAACAGTAGCAAAATTGCAGCTATGAAGTAGCAAGGAACATAATTTCATGGTTGGGGGTCACCACAACATGAAGAACTGTATTAAAGGGTGGCAGCATTAGGGACCACTGCTCTAGACCATCTTTCTCTTCAGAAAGCTTTCCCCTTTTCTGGACCTGTTTGATGGCACAGAGCCCTTGCAGACCTGTTTTGATTTTCTGAGCATACATGCAGCATCTGGTCTGGTCCATTTTAATTCATCTTCCTGGTATTTTTCCTTGTTCTTTGAAGTTTTTTTTTTTGAAGATTTTCTATTTATTATGTGTTCTGCATGTATGCCTGCAGGCCAGAAGAGGGCACTAGATCTCTTATAGATGGTTGTGAGCCACCATGTTGTTGCTGGGAATTGAACTCAGGACCTCTGAAAGAACAACCAGTGCTCTTAACCTCTGAGTCATCTCTACAGCCCATGGTCTTATACTTAGAAAAGCTCCATTTTTCTTTAATTGTTGAAAAAGCCACGGTAAAACAACACTCCTCTCCCTCCACCTTGTGAAGGGGAGAAACAGTCTGTACATTCTCACTGAGGCTAGGAGGGGTATGCTGGGATATGTTCTCACATGCTGACATTAGGCTGCCTCTGTGGTTTGAAAGAAAATGGCCCCAAAGGGGAGTGGTACTATTAGGAGGTGTGGTCTTGTTGGAGGAAGTGTGTCACTGTGGGCGCCGGCTCTGAGGTCTCTTTTGCTTAAGCTTCCCTCAGTGTGACAGTTAATCAACTTCCTGTTGCCTGAAAGATGTAGGACTCTCAGCTACTCCAACACCACAGCTGCCTGCACTCACCCATATTCTCAGCCAAGATGATAATGGACTGAATCTCTGAAACTATAAGCGAGCCACCCCAATTAAATGTTTTCTTTATAAGAGTTGCCGTGGTCATGGTGTCTCTTCACAGCAATTGAAAATCCTAGCTAAGATAGCTGCCATAGTCATCTTCACTTCAATGACTCTGATCCTCGGGGACTCTTCCGTGTTCACTGGTGCCCTTGACCACTCTCCTTCCCTATCCAGCCCCCTGCAATGCCCTGCCCACAGCCAACTTCTGAATCTCACCCGCCATCTTGTCTCCTCTACCTCTGCTTTACTTCTTCTACCCTCTTCCCAGTCACACCCTCACAGAGCAGATGTCCTCATCCTGCTCACAAAGGTTGGCCCACTTTACTCTGTCTTCACTTTTCTCTCTTTCTTTTTACACCTCCCACCTTCTGTCCATCTCTCACTCATTTTGATCAGCTCAACTTGTTTCTCAGCCTCCCGGTGAGTGCCAGTCCCTCTGTCCCCACATTGTCCAATCTATTAGACACCTCCTGGCTTCACGGCCTTGTCTATGGGCTCTAGTCCCCATCACTTATTGAGGGACACTCACACAAGCATCCTCTTCGGTCTCAGCCTCTCCTGTAATTTCTCTCCTCCCTGCTTCCAGCCTGAGGGGCTCGCTGTAGAGTTTTCCTACCTCTGATTGCTCAGTGTCCTTAGATGGGGCCACAGGAAGGCCTCCTGCATGCTCATCATCTCTGTAACTGTCTCCCAGTCCCTCAAATGGCTAACCTGTGTGTGCCCCTCTCAAGTCCCTGATCACATGCCTATGTCTCAGCCCTCCACAGATGAGTATCTCAGTTACCAGATGAAGTGTTATCAGCTAAGAATGCTCTCTGGTTCATTTGCAAATCACCCCGTCTCCTCTAAGCCTTACCTGCCTCAAGTTACACCCTCCTCCTGTGCCTTCCCTGATTACAGTTGTGTATCATGCAGCAGCAGTAAGAATTCTGAGGAGTGGGGCTGGAGAAATGGCTCAGAGGTTAAGAGCACTGACTGTTCTTCCAGAGGTCCTGAGTTCAATTCCCAGCAACCACATGGTGGCTCACAACCATCTGTAATAAGATCTGGTGCCCTCTTCTGGTGTATACATAATAACCAAATAAATCTTTAAAAAAAAAAAAAAGAATTCTGAGGAGTACATCAGCAGAGACTTCTTTCTTTCCTTCCTTCCTTCATTTCTTCCTTCCTTGGCAGTTGTCTAACTTTATCTGACACTCAGTAGTTCTCATTCACATTCATGGTCGGTAGTTTTCTAATATGGTGATGGAGATATAACTTACAAAGTGTCTGAGGGTTTCTATTGCTGAGATAAAGTGGAGCTCTGTGAGTTCAAGGCCAGTGTAGTATACAGAACTAGTTCCAGGACAGCCAAGGCTACACAAAGAAACCCTGTCTCAAAAATAAACAAAACAAACAAACAAAAAACCCGAAAAAAAAAAAAAAACCACCATGACCAAAAGCAAGGTAAGGAGGAAAAGGTTTACTTTGCTTACACTTCTACAGGGGAGTAACCCAAGCAGGGTGGAAACCTGGAGGTGGAACTGATACGGAGGCCATGGAGGGGTGCTGCTGTGTACTGCTTGCTCCCCATGGCTTGCTTGGGCTGCTTTTTTATAGCTCCCAGGACCACCAGCTCAGGGGTGGCTCTGCCCAAAATGAGCCTGACCCTTCCACATCAATCACTAATTCAGAAAATGCCCCACAGGCTTGCCCTCAAGTCAGTCTGGTGGGGGCATTTTCCCAATTGAGGGTCCCTTCCCTAACGACTCCAGATTGAGTCAAGTTGACATAAAACTAGCCAGCACACAAAATATAGTGCTTGTTCATTAAATCCTTGTCCTCATTACGTTTCCTGACAAACACACATGGGTAAAACATGGAACATGCTCGGGGACTTGGTTGAATTGGGCACCAGTGCACACATCTGCAGTGCCCAGTTTCTTAATGGCAAATCTCTAGATCTCTTGAGACAGGGTCTCTCTTTGTAACCCTGGCTGCCCTGGAACTCACAGGTAGACCAGCTGGCCTTGAACTCACAGAGATCTGCTTGTCTCCTGAGTGCTGGAATTAAAGGCCAGGCTAGGGAAATATTTCTTGAAGCCTACTCTATGGAGCACTTGTGAATGCTGGGGATTTTTTCTTGGGGTACCACCTCATCGATGGCAGAAGGGCCCTTCTTTAGACCACCCTTTCCCCCTGCTTCTTTGCCAGGGCCATTCTACCAAGTCCAGATTGGAGAAGAAAGGGGATTCATAGAGTAAACATCACAGAGGTTACTTAACCCACAATCACTCAGACAGGCCTCTTGATACAGTCTAGCGACATAGTAAACAGCAGGCGGATTGACGGCAGCTGGTGTAGCCTCCGTACTCTTTGACAGTAAACTTCTTTAAGAAGCGTAAGGACCGCACTCTAGAACGATGACAGAAGCCAAGTGTAGTAAATACACAAACTAACCCTTGTTTATTATCAACTGCCAAGTAGGGAATTGTTTCTGGGTCAGTCTACCGTGGTTGGCTCTCCTGGCGGTCTGTTTAGCACCAGCAACAAAACAGGGGAGATGCATTTCTGTGATGTGCCAACTGTTACGTTACTGAGTGATAAGAATTTTTTCTGCTCTGTTATAATCTTTTTTTATTTTTCAAGATAGGGTTTCTCTGAGTAGCCCTGGCTGTCCTGGAACTCACTCTGTAGCCCAGGCTGGCCTCGAACTCACAGAGATCCACCTGCCTCTGCCTCCCGAGTGCTGGGGTTAAAGGTGTACGCCACCACCGACCACCTGTCCTGCTATAATCTTAAGAGACTAGGGGCTGGAGAGATGGCTCCGTGGTTAAGAGCACTGGCTGCTCTTCCAAAGGTCCTGAGTTCAATTCCCAGCAACCACATGGTGGCTCACAACCACCTGTAATGAGATCTGATGCCCTCTTCTGGCCTGCAGGGACACATGCAGGCAGAATACTGTATACATAATAAATCTAAAAAGAAAAAAGAAAGAAAGAAAGAAAAATGATTTACAAAAAGAGAGAGAGAGAGAGACTATTGTCACACATGGTCCATAACTGACCACAGCGTCCGTACATGTGTGCATCCTATCCCCCTGCTTTTTCCTTCCCAATCTCCCTTCTGTCTACTATTAGCCTCCCTCTTTGCACCTACTATGAACACTTTCAGACAATCCTGAGAAGTTACTCTTCCCTTGACCCTGCTTTTCCCTCAGGACACTTCTCCTGCTCCTCCCCATCCTTTTAGAGAACTAAGTCTTTCTTTTTTAATGACCGACCACCTTTTTTTTTTTTTTTTGGTTTTTCGAGACAGGGTTTCTCTGTGTAGCTTTGCGCCTTTCCTGGAGCTCACTCTGTAGCCCAGGCTGGCCTCGAACTCACAGAGATCCGCCTGTCTCTGCCTCCCGAGTGCTGGGATTAAAGGCGTGCGCCACCAACGCCTGGCTCTTTTTTAATGTTTTTAAAAATATTTTTTTTAAATAAATGCTACTGTGCTGGCTAGTTCTGTGTCAGCTTGACACAGCTATAATCATCAGAGAGGAGTCTCAGTTGAAAAAATGCCTCCATGAGATTGAAATGTAAGCAAGCCTGTAGGGCATTTTCTTAATTAGTGATTGATGGGGGAGGGCCCAGCTCATGGTCTGCGGTACCAGCCCCGGGGCTGGTGGTCCTGGGTTCTATAAGAAAGCAGGCTGAGCAAGCCATGGGGAGCAAGGCAGTAAACAGCACCCCTCCATGGCCTCCGCATCAGCTCCTGTGTCCAGGTTCCTGTCCTGTTTGAGTTCCTGTCCTGACTTCCTTGCATGATGAACAGTGCTGTGGAAGTGTAAGTCAACTAAACCCTTTCCCCCCCAAGCTGCTTTTGGTCATGGTGTTCATCACAGCAATAGAAACCGTAACTAGGACATCTACATTCTTGTTTGCTTTTTTTTTTTTTTTAAGTATAGAGAATATGGGCTGGAGAGATGGCCCCACAGTTAGGAGTGCTTTTTGCTCTAATCAGAGGACCAGAGTTCAAACCCCAGCACTCACATTAGGTGTCTCACAACTGCCTGTAATTCTAGTTCCAAAGAACCTGTGTGTCCTTCTGGCCTCCATGAGTACACACACACACACACGCACACGCACACGCACACGCACGCTCACGCACACGCACACGCACACTCACACACACACACTTTTTTTAATTTTAAGATTATAATTTAATTACAGCATCTCTCCCTCCCCAGCCTTCCCTTCAAACCCTCCCACTCCCCTTGAAAGCCGTGACCTCCCCTCATGGCAGACAGGATCCAGAGGGAGGGGAGGGAGCCAGCTGTACTCTTCAAAAGCACACCCACCTCCTGAAGTTTCCATGACCTCCCAAAACAGTGCCGCCAGCTGAGGCCACGTGCTGCACACACACGAGCCGCGTGCACAGCTGGGTGTAAGTGTGCACGTGTCTCTTCTCAGTGCTGGAGCCTTTCCTCAGCCTCATATCCCCTCTCGAGCGTCGCTTTCCTTACAGCCAGGCTTAAAAGGAACTGTCTCCCCGTGGCCTGTTCGAGGCCCGAACTCCCATTCACCCACCCACTACAACCTGGCCTTCGCCCTCTCCAGTCCTCTGAAGATCCACCACGGTCCGTCTCCAGGCACCTTCTGGACGCTGAAAGCAATGGATACATTTTAATTCCTGCTTTTGGTGTAGTTCTCTATGGCATCTCACCCTGGGACCCCCCCACCCCCTTTTTTGTATGGATCCGATCCCTCCTTGCCTTTGGGTCCAGGCTTTTTCCTGTGGGCCTTTCATCCTAAATCTTTCAGTAGCTCATCTTCCTCTGTTTTCCCTTTAAGCACGAGCTCTCCCAGCGTCCCGTTTCTGCTGCTGCAGAGGGAGCCCATGTCCTAGTCCCTGAGGGCTCTGTTGCTGCTGTTGTTCATTCTCTTTAAACTTCAGCTCCACACTAGACCTGGTGATGCACACCTACAATCGCAGCTCTCTGTAGGTAGGACCTGGAAGATCAGGGGGTCCAGGTCATCTTCAACTGTATGGTGAGTTCCAGGCCAGCCTGGGATATATGATATCCCGCCAGAAACAAACAAGGCTTCAGATCCATGAAGCCAACATCAATTATAAATCTCCAAATAGGCCATTTAGGCATTCCTCAGGCCCTTTAAACTTAAGCCTAAAACTCTGATATTCATCTCTTCCTCTTAATTTTGTTCAACTCCTGAGGTAGGCAATCATAGGAACAGCTTAGCACTAATCCCCCAGGATTCATTTGGCTTGAGCAATAAACATAACGTCTTCCTAGAAATGCACATAACAACCTGTTTGCAACTTGAACCCTCACCTGCATCAGGCTGTGCACATACTTACTTAAACAATGGAAATAATTTACTCCTTCTAAGTAAACCCTTGATAGCCTCCTAACTTCCTGTTTCTATTTAGACACATCCTGAATCACATCCTGAAACCATGTGAGGGGTGGACAAGTGAGGTCAGAAATGCTGCTCCGGATGCATGTGCAATATGGCAAACTGTGTCCTCTGAATGAACTTGTAGGGTGAATCTATTTATGATCTTATGCCTATGATTATATGTCCGCATATGTTTGATTAAAACCACATGCATTGTGGGAAAAGGACATGCTCAGTAGAACTGCTTATGTAACCCAAGTCTTTCAGCTAGACTAGAGAACCACCCTAGCTACACCCTTAGCAAGCAGCTCCTCCTCCTCCTAGACATGGTTAAGTACCCAAACAGTAACCCGGGGCCCTTGAGTAGTCTAACCCAGGGAGCCTCTTGCTCACTTACAGCATATCTGATCCACAACATCACTTTGCTTAATCTAAATACATTTTCCTTGCCACTCTGCAGTCTGTGTGTGCATCTCCAGTCTTTTGGCTAAGACATCAAATAATTGGACACAGTTGGTCCAGACAGCAACCCTCTGTAACACTCTGGCGTTAGCAACAAAAGGCCTTAACACAGTCACAGACCCTCAGATATTCTGGGTCGTTCTCAAGCCCTCCTTTGTTGCCACCATATTGGATTGTTCATTTAGACTTGATTTCTTGAATCTTCAAAATAGCTCAGAGTCATCCCTTCTGTCCCACGGTTATTTCCATCTCTGCTACAGATTTCCCTCACTCATGGCTGTGTTGGTCAGGGTTCAATCAGACTTAGCAAGCGTAGTGAGAGGCATTATAAGGAACTGCAATATCCAATTGTGGGGCCTAGACATACGGTTGCTGGAAATCTGTCCCCAGGCGGCATGGTGGAATGTGAAGTCCAGAATGGCCATTTCAGTCAGACAGATGCACATGGAACAGAGGAACTGAGAGCAGGCTGGAAGCCATGAGTGTGAGCTGAAGTTCACAGGCTCCACAGACACCTGTGCCTGTTTCACTGACCATGACCTTGGTGACCTTTAAGTCTAATGGGCCTATGCAAATCATTACAGTCCAGAAGGCCCCCTGGTTCCTGCCTGTCGATCAGTTTTGCTAGTGATGTAGTTTCAGTGGTAGAGCACCGACTTAGCATGTGCAAGGCCCTGGATTAAATTCCCAACTCTGCAAGCACAATAGAAAACATGCGGCTGGATCTTGGCGAGCTTATGGCTTAGGGGTGGAGTGATTGCCTAGTATATGCCAGGCCCCAAATCCTAACCCCTGGTAACAAAACAAAAAATTACTTATACTATTTGGAGACTAATTAGTCAAAATTATTTATTTTTCCAAATGTAAGTATCTTAACTCCAAAAAGAACACTTTAAAAATGATATTGGTACTTGCTGAACATACAAAGGCTAAGAACTGCCACACGTCGTGCATACAAGCCAGGTGCCCCAGGACAAGGGGCTTCATTACTAAGAGCATCATCCTGTTCTCACAAGGGAGGCTGCTGTCTTCTCTTTCATCCCTCACTGGTCATTTGTGGTCCTGTGTTGTCTGTGATGCCCCACAAGGCACAGGAGCAGTTGACCTTTAGCTCTTACCATGGAATGGGTTGAAATTCAAGCATCCATTTAGGATGTGTGTGTGTGTGTGTGTGTGTGTGTGTGTGTGTGTGTGTGTGTGTGTGT
>CABHPR010112078.1:3091-17189 GCA_902168415.1 Peromyscus melanophrys | reverse complement strand
TGTGTGTGTGTGTGTGTGTGTGTGTGTGTGTGTGTGTGTGTGTGTGTATGAGTGTTTGTGCTCTATGTGTGAGTATGTGCATGTGTAAGTGTGTGTGTTATATATATGTGTGTGTGTACGACTATGTGTGTGCATGCATGTGTTGTATGTGCGTGTTGTATGTAGGTGCCCATGCTTGCATGCATGCATGCAGAGGGAACCAGAAGAAAGTGGATATCCTCCTCTATTGCTCTCCACCTTATTCATGGAGACAGTCGCCCACTGAACCAGTTTTTTGTTTGGATGGCCAAAGAGCTTCCAGGATCCTCCCGTCTCCCCTACCTTCCCCATAACACCCATTATAGGGGCACCTGCAGCCATGTCTGGTTTCTTACATGAGTGCTGAGGATTTGAACTTGGGTCTCATGCTTACAAAACAAGCCATTTGAGCCGTCTTCCTGGAACCTAAAGAGGCTTTCTGAGTGAAGTTTTGGATCTCGATTCCCAGACTTCCGGGTATAGTTCGCCTGAGTCTATAATACTTGTCTTTGCTATGAGGCCTTGACCATGTGATCTGTCTAAACTCCCTGGGTTTTTGTGGAACTAACTCCTATTCATTCTTCAAAGCTTGTCTCAGATTCCAAGTCCCCCAGGAGTCCTTGCTAACCCCCTACCTGCCATGTCTGAATCAGGGTCTAACCTTTAGACTTTCTTTTGTGGTTAGACTCAAAGTTTATCATTTCTGCTTCGTTTTTGTTTTTGTTTTTCAAGACAAGATTTCTCTGTGTAGCCCTGACTGTCCTGGAACTCACTCTGTAGTGAGGCTGGCCTCGAACTCACAGAGATCTGCCTGCCTCTGCCTCCCAAGTGCTGGGATAAAAGGCGTGTGCCACTACCCGGCCTAAAGCTTTTTAAAAAACAAAGACCAACTTATTATTATTTTGTGTGTACAATCTGTGAGCGTAGGCCTGCAGGCCAGGGTACATGAAGGTCAGAGGGTGACTTTCAGAAGCAGTTCTCTCCTGCCACCTTGGTGTATGTTCATCTTGGTCATGCAGCAAGCGTGCTGCTCACTGAGCCATCTTGCCAGCTGGATAAGCTTTCCAGTTCTGCATCCTCAGCACCTAGCTCGGTGCCTGCACAATGCTGTGGGTTTTTTTAACTGGAGAAAAGCTTGGGGCATTACTCATGTGGAGGAACATCCTTCTTATCCCTCAGAATCCAGATCCATCGCTCAAGGATGAGCCTGCAAGGCTCCCCAGCCCCTCCCTGCCCTTTCATGAGAAAGGTTTCTGTTTACTGTGCTTACAGCATCCCCAGGAAGCTCCTTGCTGGTGACTCACTCACTGCTATTGCAGACTTGGTCATTCCAGTGTGGCTGGCGAGCATTCAGAGCAAAAGAGTTCACAGCTGAGATTGCCTTGGACCCAATGGCTCCTCCAAGTCATTTATACTGAGACAATAATGAAGACACCGAAACAACAATTAAACAGATTTACCCACAGGAATGTTAACTGAAACAATGCTTACCATAGTAAAAAAAAAAAAAAAAAAAAAAAATAGAAACAATCTAAACGTCTTACAGAGAGAATTCTGGTTTGGATAATTGCATCAATAGAAATGGGTTTGTTTATATGTTGGTTATTAACAGTCTACTGTTGGATTTTAAAATCAAGCTACAATATAGAATTATGGTGTTACATTACTTTCATATTAAATGGGTGGTGGTAGATACATAGAAGAAGATCTCAGATATTGAACACTTACTAAGCAGTGTAATGGAGCAGGCTTGTTTCCCAACTGCTTGCAGGTTTTCCGGTAGCGCGTGGCTCACATTGGGGATAATCTTCTAATGAGAAGAAAAGTTTGAATAGCTTGGAGTGGATTTTATTTAAGCCCTCTAGGCCCAGTTCTATTCATAGGCATAGATATTTTTGGACAGAGAACAAAAAAGAAAAAAATCAATTATTAAACATCACTATTCACTAGGCAGGTGCTGTCTGCATGGTCTCGTGTAAATATGAATGTCGTCTATATTTTTTAACTTAATTTTTTTCCTTAAATTACAATTTTACTTATTTGTTTAATGTGCATGAGTGCCTGGGGGTGGGAGAGGATATGCACATGGTTGGGTGTCATGTGGCAGTCAGAGGACAACAGGTGGGGGGAAATACCTGTACCTGAAGTCACTCAGCTAGTCACAAATTCCATCCAACAGGTTGACCATCTGTAAGTCTGACTCTGTCCGTCCCAACAGAGCACCCCTCCAGGTACCCTCCTCCCACCGAGGGGCCTCCGGTCTAGGCCAGCCCCAGCACTGATAAGGGTGAAAACAAACCAGAGCCTGAGCTCAACCTCCTCTGATGTAAGCCCACCAGAGGCCAGTGATCCCTGCATCCAGGAAACCAGATCAAAGCCGAGGGGAGTTTGCCCTGGAGTTAAAGGATAATTGTGTGTTTGTCTGAGGACTGACCCAACAAGACCCATGATGGCCAAGAACAACAAACATCGTGTACTGGCAGGAAAGCACACAAGGTTGGGGATTTGGGAGTTCACTGACTCTGTGGCTGGATTGTGCTCTTAGGTAGATGTCTGATTTCTCGGGACTTTGTGCCATTTCAAGACAGCAAGCTTTGGTCGACAGCCTCTCTGAGGGCCTGTCAATCTCTAACATTATGATTCTGATCCAGTGTCGATCATATTACAGGTGTGACGTCAGAGGGCTGGAGGCATACCTTTCTAATGTCCCAAAGGTCTCATGTCACCCACCCACCTTCAGAGGGAGGGAGATGTTTTTATACCCAAGAGGAGGACACTGGTTCTCAGAAAGAAATGATTTCTCAGACTTTGGAGTAGCTTCCTTCATGTAATCTCAATGATCTCTCCCCACACCACCACACATGTCTTTAAATGATGGTGAGTGTATCTCTGTTTCCTAGGAAGTTTATGAAGGGTAAGTTAATACTTTCTCTGACAAAGAGGCTGAAGGCTGGCACATTGCCTTCTAGGCCAAAATCACAGGAGTCTGCTTGGCTCAGCTACAGAGCCTTTAGCCTGGCTCAGGAGTTGGAAAAATCAAAGCCCCTGTGGGGGCATTTCTTTCTACTTTAATTTCTTTCTATTTTAATTTTCTTTCTATTTTTTTAAATGTGTATGGATGTTTTGCCTGCATATATGTCTGTGTACCATGTGTGTGCAGTGCTCATGGAGGCCAGAAGAGGGTGTTAGATCCCCTCGAACTGGAGTTACAGACATTTGTGAGCCACCATGTGGGTGCTGAGACTTGAACCCAGACCCTCTGGAAGAGCAGCCTATGCTCTTAAGCCCTCAGCCATCTCTCCAGCTCCAGAAAGGAGCATTTCCTGATGCTCATTCTTTATTTATTTTCTCCAAAATAAACTCTGAGTGTTGCAGAGCACTGTCTCCAACCACAAATCTCTTACAGACTCTTACTCTCTGTGTGCTCTGAGAATCTAGACGTCAACATATGTTTCAGTTGTGAAGGAGAGTGAAGGATATTAAACACATTTCATGAACACTGAGAAGTAGGAAGGTTGCAACTTCAAAAAAGAAAAAAATTTTCTCAGTTTCCACTAACTAAAAGTTATTGAATAGTGGTGAGGAAGTGTAGTACATTTTCTTGTCAAACTATCTTTGGACAGCCAGTCTGCAAATATGGCCTGGAGACTTATTATTAATTATGAAAGCTTGAACTTAGCTTAGGCCTTTTCCTAACTAGCTCTTATAACTTAATTAACCCATATTTTTTAGATCTATGTTCTGCTATGTGGCTTGCTTACCTCTTAGTACGGCATAGCCAACTTGCTCCCAGTCTGTGGGTGAAATCATGTGCCTAGAATTCTCCTCTCAGTTTTCCTCTCTCTGCCTGGAAGTCCCACCTATTCTCTTCTGCCTAGCTATTGGCCATTTAGCTCTTTATTAAACCAATCAGAAGGCTCCTTAGGCAGAGACATATCTTTACAGTGTAAACAAATATTCCTCAACAAGGAAGGGCAGGAAATGCAAAGAGCTCACCCACTCTGTCTAGGTCTAGAGTAGGAATCTCCCACTTTCCATCTTCTCTGTCAACCCACCCTGGGTTGTCACCTCTTGCCTTACGTCTTCCCATCCACACTTACTCTTGTTTTTCCTCTATGCTCTCATAGGATAGCTCAAACATGCACATACACACACACACACACACACACACACACACACACACACACACACTACTCTTGACAAAAAACAAAAGGAGTTATCTATGAGGAGATACTTAAGAGACTGTAGGCAACCTGTTCTATGTCAAGCTTTTGCTCTCTATGTTTTACACACATGGATGATGCTTGCCTGGATTGGTTATTACAACGGTGGATGCAAAGCAGTGACTTTGAAATGCCATTGACTACATACTGAAGGATCTATGGGTCACTATTTTGTCAGTTGACTTTAATAGATTACTGTCATTATTTATTTTTATGTTCAGGTTGTCCAAGGGATGACAATGGCTTCCCTGCAAATGCTTTCTTTTACAGAAACTTACTCTTTGAGTTCATCCTTACTTTCTACATAAGGTCGGCTTCTACTCTCCATTTCCCTGGAATTGACCATATCAAAGAGCCTGGGTTTCTAATAAAGACTGGGATTGAGCTGGGCGTGGGGACAAATGCCTTTAATCCCAGGACTCTGGAGACAGAGACAGGCAAATCTCTGTGAGTTCAAGGCCAGCCTGGTCTACAGAGAGAGTTCCAGGACAGCCAGGGCTACCCAGGGAAACCTTGTCTTGAAAAAAAAAAAAAGAAAGAAAGAAAGAAAAGAAAAAGACTGGAAGTAAAGTCTCCTTGCTTGTAGGCCTTTACAGTTGACATAGTAGGAGAGATCAACCATCTCAGAAGGGTCTGTGTCAAAATCGGAATTCACTAGATGCCTCTGGTACCCAACCAAAGCCCCAGCCTTTCCGTGTCTTCTGTCACAGTCTTGGTTCCCAGTGTAGTTTCTCAACATCACGATACATGCAAATTGTTTTTAGACCCCCTATGCCCATTCCACTTCATGTTTCCTTTTTTAAGGCTGTTGTATGATCAAAGAACCGTGCTCAAAAGGAGCTGTGTCAGCAGGGAGAGCTGCCATTTTCTTCCCCCTGCCGTGCCCAGTACTCATCTGGAACACAAGCTCACTCTTGGTCGTTTGGATTTCACTCTTCCCCCACTCAGTTTTGTTTATTAATTTTACAGTTCTGGACGTGGAAAACATTAGCAGTGCCCTAAAATTCAAAACTATACTAAAAGAAATACCCTGAAAATAGTGATATTTTAAGGAATTGATTTTGTTTATTTGTGCTTTGAATTTTCTTTGAATCACTGCTAGGAATACCCAGCTCCAGTGGGATCTGCTGGCCTTCCCACGGCCATACCTCCCCTAAGCTCTGCTTGACCTATACTTGCATTTCTTCATTCCCCAAACTCTACCCTATACTTGCATTTCTCCATTCCCCAAACTCTACCCTATATTTACATTTCTTCATTTCCCAAACAAACAAATGAGCCGAGCTTCCACGGAAGTGTGCCAGAGCCGGAGACTTCCATGAGCATGAGAGGCGGGGAGGGGGCTGAGGTCAGACATTGCTTCTGCTGTATGTATTAGAAAAGGCACCTGCTGTGTGGTAACATCCCAGGGGATGACAAGACCTTTGACACAGGCTCTCTCCTCCCTCCGCGCCATTCCTTGTGAGCGCCCTGCACTTACCCATGCCTGGCATGCTGCTGCTGGCCTTTCTGGGTCAGTGTTTGTACAGTACTGATTATGGTGGATTTTGGCAATAAAGCCACCTCCTGAGTGAGACCTATGGGAACCAGCTTCTCTATGGGTGGAGAAGGACATCGGCAAGACAGCCACACCCTATGTGTGGGATTGTAAAAGGGCCGGTGAGGCACATTGGGAAAAGCCCAGGTGGGAACAAAGTGCTGGGTGGTTCCTTAGAAAGACACGAAACCTAATTAGAGCCTATTCTCTCTAAGACCTTGCCTCTAGTGCGTACTCAGGGTGTATGCCAGCCCTGAAACCCAGCTAAGCAGAGCATTGTTCCCTGGGTTCTGAAGTGATGGCTGCACTCTGTTTGCAGGCTATAAAAAGACAATCAGAGGGAGAGCCTGCCAGCATCTCTCCAGCTCTATTGGGAACACCGGGAGAGGACCCCTCTGGCTTGTAAATTAACAAACAGCCTTCTGGTTTACACACCAGTGGCTCATGTGAGTTGATCTCCTGGCCTCAGTGACCCCCTCTCATCTTCAGGAAAGCCTGGCTGTGAGAGCTGCAAGACTGAGCTCCATCTTGAAGGCTGCTTCCCTGTGAAGACATCTCTCTTCAGGACTGTGAGTATATGATGTGGGTGGATACCTCCCTGCCCTTTCCTTACTATTTAGAATCTTTTTTGGTGAAGTTATAGCGGTCAAGCCCATAGCTAAGCACTGTTTTTCACTGGTCCTCACACCTAGCCTAGGTGGTGTGGAAAAAGCTTCCTGGGTTCCAATTGGCGAGTATGGAACTGGAATTCAACCTCCACCTGATCGAACGCAGGCAGCATCTGTCCTGTTGACCTCTCCACAACAAGGACTTTGACAGGAAATCCCACTTGCAATGCAGCAGGCATTCTTTCCCTGCAAGCACCGTCAATAGGAAAATGTGCTTTAAACAGTCTCAATTTTTCCATAGATTGTCTAAATGTGATTAAAGTTAGAGAGAGCCAGGTTCTAGGAGGAGGGACCTAAGACAGAATGGCAAGATGTGGCTTCGGGCTGGGTGGGTTGGGAGCAATAAATAGCATCTGGTTTCTAGAAAGCAAGCCGAGATGGATTAGGGAAAGCACAGCAAACACGCACACACAGTTACACACACACAGAGACACACACACACAGACACACATATACAGACACACAGACACACACACAGAGACACACATACAATTTTAAATCTGGATTCTACACTGAAAAGAAAACATGTTGTATTTGTCTTTCTGAGTCTGACTTGTTTTGCTTCTCATAATGATTTCCATTTGGATCCATCTTCCTGCAGATATAATGATCCACTTCTTTCTTTAATTGCTTGTGTGTGACCATTTCTGCGTAGACATCAGCAAATATATTCTCACCCCAGATAGTGCATCAAGGACAGACCAAAGAAACCATTTCACCGGGTCCCTTGGTGTCTAGTATGCATGGGTGGGAAGTTACTCACTAAAGCGTGGCTGACTCAAAGGCTGCTACACTGAAAATCAGCACACCCCAGCATGAGGGATTGTCAGTGGAGGCGGCCACTGTTTCCTGCAGTAACCTGAGGACTTCCCCTGGTCTTTTAGAGTTCAAGTTTCCCTTGGCTCAGGTAGAACCAGTTCCTTGGCTTTGATGCAGAAAAGAATTTCAGAGCAAGCCAGCATGAAGCAGCCAGGATTTGATAGAGATATTTGATACGATTTTTAAATACAAAGGTTAATAGGAAAGATTTGAGAAGAAAGCAAGATGCACCTAAGAGAGTGTGGGCTTCTCAGAGACGCTTCACTGTTTTAGCAGTAGTCATATACACGGCTCTGTCGATATAGATGCTACTGTCTTCAAGGGGTGGCTAGGGAGCCTCAGTGAGAACAAGGGCTGGTTCCTGGCGACTTGATAGGATTTCACCTGGTGAGGTAAAAGTCTAGGTTACAGCTGAAGGAAGGAGAGATGTTACTACTGTAAATAACGTTAACCTTCCAGAGTAGGCCTAACCCAAGAGCATGGCTTTACCTCCGGTTCATTGCTATTTTGATATGAAACATCAATATATGAAAGAAATATTCTCCCTGTGTCAGCAACGTTCACAGCAAGTGTTCATTATGTTGAAATTCTTGCTTCCTGGCTGGTGAGAGGCTTCAACCAGACTCCAGCCTGAGGGCTCCTTTTCTTCCTCATGGCCTATCATTTGTCCTTTCTGACCTGGCTCACAAAAGCTGTATCATCTCCCCTCAGAAACTGAGCAAGCTTCACTCCAGAGTTTCCTCTGACCTTAGCAGTGACTGTGGGGCGTGGCCTTGTGAGTCTTGTAACTTTGTGAACTTCCTAAGCCTCCTAAGCTTCCCCGGCCTTATACACCTCCCTTCAAATTCCAGGAGGGCAGGTTTCAAGTGCAAGGACATGGCAACACAGCTCTTCCCTGACCCTCATCCCTGGCACATCCTCCCCACTCGCCTATCAGGCACACTCTGGACCGTGGCGCCAGTCTCTGGCTGAATGCCGCCTCGTGCAGGAAGGTCTCCCCTGTGCTTGCCTGGTGTCGATCCTTAAGAGCCGGAACTCAAATTTCGTAATCCCACTGTAAACCTTGGGTAAGCTGTCTAACCTTTCCTGTACAATAGGAATCATTGTGCCATCTAAATCCCTGGGTCAGAAAAAAAAAAAAAACAAAAAAAACAAAAAAAAACCAGTATTTAGCCAGTTCGTTCAGTGTTTGTGGAAGGAAGGAAAGATAAGGGTGAGAAGGAGAGAGAAAGGAGCGGATCGATGAGCTCTAGAGACCACCTTTAGGTAGGACAACTAGTCTGGCCTATGCCATGCCTCCCAGGGCTTGCATAAGCTGCAACCTGGAAGGAGATCGGGCCCAGGTATAATGCCAGGTATAATGGAACCTACAGCCCGGATGGTGGTAAACAAGCTCCATTCTAACGACTGTGAGAGCAGCCGCTGGAGATGGAACGGCATTCAGTGCAGAGAGAAGCAGGACGCCATCCCTTTGGACCTAAAGGGCCCTTAGCAATTACATGGTTCAAAGCCCCACGTAGATGAGAAAACTGGGCTTAAAAACGGCTATCCCATGGCCGGGCGGTGGTGGCGCACGCCTTTAATCCCAGCACTCGGGAGGCAGAGCCAGGCGGATCTCTGTGAGTTCGAGGCCAGCCTGGGCTACCAAGTGAGCTCCAGGAAAGGCGCAAAGCTACACAGAGAAACCCTGTCTCGAAAAACCAAAAAAAAAAAAACAAAAACGGCTATCCCACTAGCCCAGCTCCCACAGACCAGGGCTGACGCAGGGTCGTCATCAAAGTCCCGTTTACCACATGGTTTAGGGCCTTATCATCGCGTTTGCATCTGCCTTTCACTAAACTGAGTGTACTGAGTACATTTCCTCAGGCCTCAGACACACCAGCAGGGAGAACCCCACAAACCTGTGTCCACTGCTAGCTGACCCCGAATCTCTGTTGTTGAACCTCAGAATTTGAATATCTGATTTTTGAATTGATAAAGGAAAACTTCAGCACATTTAAACTTAAAACATTTTTTTTAATTCATCAGTTCATGAGTCCAGGACTGTGAGAGGGTAAACTTGTAAAATATAGTTGCAGAAACAAGAGAAGCAAAGTGAATTTTTTCGGGTTAGAGTAGAAAGTTCCTGCCTAGAGGGCAGGTGCTGTTTTCTAGTCTCTGCGTTTACCCTGGGCTTTGTTTGGCTTTGGTTTTGTTCTCTTTTGTTTTGTAGGGATTTAAATTCCAGACCCTCTCCAGTCTAAAGGGCTCCCAATTTGTGTTGCCTTTTCTTAAAGTAACCATTTTCTCATGTTATTCCTGTTTGAAAGCACAGCCAAGAGCCCATTTCTGAAGAACTGTGATCTTCGGATTTGGGTTTGTAAGTCAGTCTTTACTAACAACTTGTTTACTTAAAAAGAAAGAAAGAAAGAAAGAAAGAAAGAAAGAAAGAAAGAAAGAAAGAAAGAAAGAAAGAAAGAAAGAAAGAAAAGAAAAGAAAAAAATTATCGGGCTCTGCATGGCATTAGCATGGACCATCCTGTGCCACTGTCCCAGAATCCCGCTCACCATTCTGGAGACTGGGACGCCCACTGGGGACAGCCTTCTGGCTGTATCACACTACCTCCGAAGGCAAGAGGAGGACTCTCGGTATAACAAACTCGCTCACTTGACATGGACATTTTCCACTCACGAGGACAGAGCCGGTGGGACTTAATCTCCTCCTTTAAGGTACCACCTCTCCACTGGGTTCAACAGGTGATTTGCTTTTCCCACCTCTGGGCCTTGGGGACATGCTCAAGCCACGTCAGTCTTACTACCTGTTGACTGCAAACAGCCTACCTCAATTCCTGGCATTGTGCAATTGCACAATAAGAACTTAGGAGCTGCATTACGCAACGTCTCGCAACGTGCCAGCCACTGTTCTGGCCTTCTTCTGCACGAATAATTTCTGATGCAGGGTCATGATTAGCAAGCACATTTGACAGATTCGGCCGGCCTGGCTCACAGCAGGTGAGTGGCTTCCCCACCTCCGCTGATTGGGGACTGAAAGGGTACAGTTCAGTCACTGCTCTCATCACTGGTATGAAAAAATACTTTTCCACTCTTTTGTTTGTGTGTGTGTGCATGGCGGGGGTGGTGCATGCACTGCATGCATGCTCACATGTGGAGGTCAGAGGACAACTTTCAGAAGTCATTTCTCCCCTTTCACCGTGAGGGTCCCGGGAATTGAACTCAGGTCAGAGGGCTTGGCAGCCAGCACCTGACTGGCTGAGCCATCATCTCACCAGACTTGATGAAAAAGTGCTAAAAGGGAAGACTCCTAGGCCGGTTCTTGCCTTGATTCAGTCAGGATTTTTACCTGTTCTGAACTCCGATTTTCTCACCTGTCTGGACGCGCTAAGTTGTCGAGTGTCTGTACCACCACCGAGTCAGGGAGCAAATGCCGTCACCTGGTTATCTGTCGGTGGCTATCAAAAGGAAAAAAAAAATCTGTTTTCTGCTCAACTATGATGCAATTAAATTTATCATAGTAAATTTAAGTTATTTGGTAAACATCATAAAATTAATTTTTCTCAGTAACAGTAGTGTTAGTTAAAAACATGTCAGTATGTTATATTTAGGTTTAGTATGAAATCAAAGTTTTGAGTGAATTTGGATACTTGAGTAGCATTAACAGCCTCCTTTAACTTAGTTCACCATGGTCAGCCATAGCTCACTACATGTTGGATTTCTATCCAGACTAGAGGGACATGTCTGTCTAGCCACTTGGAAGACCTCACTCCCAGTTAAAATTTTTGGTCCCTCTCACCAAGTTCCCATGAAAAAGCCTCACAGACTGGCAATCTTTATTTATGAACACAGACATTCCCAAAATATATTTGTGGATTAGAAGTAAGCACTATTCAGAAAAGCTCCTGTATGCGCTCTAGTAGCTGTGTAGAACTGTGTTTGGAATAGTGTTGACCCCAAAGCTTTGAGTCTTTAAGATGCTCTGTGTATGGAGGGCCCACCACATGGGTACTGCTGACCGCAGCAGTAACCCCATCTGTTTGAGCACAGAAAGCCTGGGCAGGGGTGGAGGTGGAGGTAGGGACTGAGGTGTTGCTCATCTTAGGGAATGCTTTCTGAGACAGCCTAATCTGCAGGCTCCCTTCCTGACTCAGGTCTTTGCTTTCTTGGTAACTTCTGCTGGTGTGTGTGTGTGTGTGTGTGTGTGTGTGTGTGTGTGTGTGTGTGTAATAGAAACTTTTTAAAAAGTGGCCCGTGGATGTAGCTCAGTAGTAGAATGTGTGTCTGATATAAGCGAGGCCCTGGGTCTGACTCTCGGCATCAGTGTGTGTGTGTGTGTGTGTGTGTGTGTGTGTGTGTGTGTGTCGTGTATGGTGGTGGACACCTGTACCCCCAGAAACTTGAGGGGCTGAAGCAGCAGGGTTGAAGTTCCAAGCCAGACTGGGGAACTTAGAGAGGCCCTGTCTCATACAAAAACCACTTTGGTGGAGCTCAACGGAAGAGCAATTGCCCAGCATATGCGAGGCCCAGTCCTAGACGAAAAGAAGTTTTGAAAGATACTTGTTTTTGTAGCCAGGAATGGTGGTATGCACCTTTAATACCAGCACTCGGGAGGCAGATGCAGGAGGATTACAAATTCAAGGCCATCTTCAGCTACATAGCAAGTTCAAGGCCCTGTCAAAACAATAAAAATAAATAAATAAATAAATAAATAAATAAATAAATAAATAAATAAATAAATAAATAAATAAATAAATTGCTTTTCATATAGCCCTAATAAGTAGAACCTTCCTGGGCTCTAAATGGAAGCTAAAAAAGAGAGGCAGGAAGCATGATCAGTTTAATCCCAGCACTCAGGAGGCAGAGGCAGGCACGGATCCCTGTGAGTTCAAGACCAGCCTGGTCTACAAAGCGAGTTCTAGGACAGCCAGAGCTGTCTCGATCATCATTATCATCATCATCATCATCATCATCATCATCCTCTTCACAGTATCAGGTTTGGGTCTCTTAATGAATTTACTTGTTGGTCACAAAAGGAAGACTAGGTCTAGAGTATGAAGGAAAAACTTTTAGGATCTCTTCATCTTTTTCCCCTTAAATACAATTTTGACATGAAGCACATTTTCCTGACAGATACGGGCACTAGAAAGGGAAAACTTTCAGGCGTGCGTACTGGCAGTTCCAGCTGGATTAGGACTCTCATCTGGACAGGCGGTGGCAGGTCAGCTGGTAAGACCAGGCCTCTGTGCTCCTCCTGCCCAGGTAACAGTGTGGACATGAGACCATCTGTGGGAAAGGTAGAAAGCGGTGCCAGGCCCCTGTGTTTCAAATAGAGACCTGGACAGAAGCCAGGTCTCCAGTGTCTTCATCAAACATCAGACATGCTGTAATTACTGGGAAAAGGTTAGGAAACTTAGGACTGTTTACATGCACACAAGAATGCCATGCTCCAGGTCTAAGGTTAGAACATTGACAAACCCTATCCAAAATGTTGACTCAGAAGATGCTGTGTTTGGATCAAGGTGATATTTAGGACATGGTGTTTCAAGTCACATTCAGCCATTCTGATTGCCATTATTTAAAACTATTCAAGTCAATCTTGAGGCCCCACAATGGGCCCATCCTGGCATCCCTACACACCGACCTCATCCTGGACCTTGGTTCCCCACAGAATGGCTCTGCTTCGACTTCTGGTATTCTGCACCCTGGCCGCATGCTGCGTGGCTCGCTCTCCTCCCCAGACACCCCTCTCCTCCTCTCCGCTTCCCCGGAGCTGTAACGACTCTGAAGTGCGGGCAGTTGCGGGCTTTGCCCTGCAGAGCATCAACCAAGACCGAAAGGACGGCTACGTGTTGAGCCTCTCCCGCGTGCACGAAGTTTGGGACCACTTCCAGGCAAGTGACAGCCTTTGGGACAGCATTTGGACAGGCTGCAAAGACCAGTCAGGGGATGGCCACTTAGGGCTACTCGTCAACGGGTGCTTTCCAGTTTGGAAACACAGTGCTCTGCCACTGTCAGCAGGTGGGCTAGGACACTCTTGCTGTCCCTAGGAACAAGTGCTGAGAGTGATCCACTCTGTGTCACAGCAGTGTAGAAGGCTTTGTTATACACACGTGCTTTGGCTGTTGGTCTAGTTGTCCTGAGGTTGTTTCATGTGGGGTGGGGTATTTCTCCAACCCTCCCATAGGAGGACATGGGATCTGTGTTCTACCTCACACTGGATGTCTTAGAGACTGACTGCCATGTGCTCAGCAAGAAGGCACAGAAGGACTGCAAGCCGAGGATTTTGCACGAGTCGGTGAGTCCTTGTTGCCAGGTGCCGGCACTCTGCCGTCTGTTCATTTCTTTCTTACCTCCCAGGCAAAGGACCTGTGCGCTTATTCTAGTGTGGGAGAGAGAACCAAGTTTAGTCGGGAAGGGAGGGTCCTGTGATGTCCTACTGGGGTCTTACTGACTTGACTTCAAAAGGTCCCCCCAAATTTTTTCTACCCTAAGATCCTTTGGCAGTCACTGAGCCAACGATTATGAGAGAGAGAGAGAGAGAGAGAGAGAGAGAGAGAGAGAGAGAGAGAGAGAGAGAGAGAGAGTAATGGAGGGTGGCTCACTTTCTTTTGCTTGGTTTTGTTTTAGTAAATATTAACATGAGGTTTTCAGATAGGAAAGGGGGTGACTTACAGTGTCAGGATCACCAGGGGCTCGTGGGAAAGCTTCTTGAAGCTAAAGGGTCTCAGAACTAATCCTTTCTCCTTTTTTAAAATAATTATTTTATTCTTCTATGTATATGGGTGCCTTGGCTGTGTGTGTGTGTGTGTGTGTGTGTGTGTGTGTGTGTGTGTGTGTGT